>VYZW01046107.1:0-27641 GCA_013401315.1 Balaeniceps rex
GAGCGAGCGGCTGTGTGGTGCTTAGTTGCCGACTGGGGCGAAACCACGACAATAATCTTTAATTATCTTCAGAAATCTTCTCCAAAGTGCCGACATAGTCCTTTCATAATGAGGAGACCAAGACTGCGCTCATTTATTCTAGATGAAATAGACCGGCCTCCAACTGGATTCAACTCCATTCACCACCACCCTTTGGTGCTTTCGTTCATTTTTAAAATCCATTACAGTTTGTAAGAAGTTACACAGAAGAACATGGTTCATTTCAGAGCAGTTACTCCTCATTTTGAGATATGTATACATATACACACGTATTTTAAGAAATCCTCACAGCCCAAGTGTTGGCCAACTAAAGCACGGGACAGAAATGTTTCATACCTTTGGAGCTCAAGCTGGCACTCGCTTTCCTAGACTGATTTTCAGGAATGCTGAAATGCTAGGGGTATTCTTTTTGCAGAAGGGAGAAGAATATAGTTATATTCTAGTTAGAGCCACCACGTAAATTAAAGGTAATTTACTTAGTTATCTTTTGTGACAGCTTTGAAAAGTAATTTTGGCTGAAAACCTCCAACTATGTACATAGAATTTAAAAAAAAAAAAAAAAATTTGCTATAAGACATTTCAGTAACACCCTTAACTGAACAACCAATCCTCACCAAACATTTCTCCTGAAGTTACACAATTACTCCTGACATCCCAACCAAACCCCCATCCTGATTTTGCTCTCTGTAGCTTTAAGCAGGTGAATCAGCTTGGACTTTTTACTGACATCTGCTGAAATGAGTCATCAGCTGCTTTTCTCCAACAAACAAGATACCCCTGAGGTTGCTATGCAATCGATTTCACACGATAGCTGCAGAGCCTGCACATTGCTCCTTAGGTGCCAACATTATGCTCCTTGCTGTACGAGCCAACAAAAATGAATCCCTTCATGAAGAAGTTTACTGCAGAGAGTAAGAATCTAAACTTTGTTGTTTTAAATTGAAGATAGCAAGAGTGACAGTGTTGAGCTGTTGTAAGAAAATGTTTACACAGTTTCGGAAGAAGTTAATTTGAAGAAAAGGACAAGTCTTTGGAAAAGACTTGGATTGGAAAAGAGGATTATAAAATCTCAGGAAGCATGAAGCTGGTCGTGGAATGAGGACAGATGGGAAAGGTGGCCACAGAAACAAATGAAATAATAGCTAAAAAAAAAATATTAAAAGGGGAGAATAGGGTGAGTTGTGAGCAGAACTCTGTGGAACAAAGGGCAAAAGGGGCCTAGGACAATGACAGAAGTAAACCCAGGGATAATCTCAGAAGGAGACCCAAAAAGCAAATAGTTCCAGAAACTAGCAGGGGTGAGGGAATAAGGCAAGGGTCTTCACACTTGACAAAGGGGCAAAGGGACAGAGTACCCACTTACTTCTACATAAGAGTTGTGGGAATGTGGGATGCACAGAATGATACTAGATGCTCTTTGAACCAGAAGGCATCAGAGAAGGAAAAACCCAAATAAAGTTTTCAGAAGCCAAATGTGTTTTAAGCCTCCAACCAGAGCTAACATGACACAATGGCAGAGTAATCCCTGTACACCTACAGTCTCAGAACAATACACATTCCCTCCTGCTGTTGGGCAGCAGCTGCTGATCTCTTACCAAGGTCAGGTAACTCTAAAAGTGGTGGGTTTTTTATTTTTTCCCTGAGCTTCTGCTTAGCATTATCTCCAGCTACCATTACTAAACAGAAGACATACACCAAAGAGTTTTATTGCTTTACCACCCAAACTCCATCTAACAGAAGTACGGAAAAACCCACTTTCCTCTACCATTTTACCATACCCCTCATGAACGAGGAAAAGAAAATGGTCAGAAATAAATAACCATATCAGCTTTTTAATAGTGTAGTCAACTGGCAAGTTTGCTTAAGAGACGCTTCTGTTTTTCACTGCCTCTTCAGGATATTTCCTGATCAATTTTATCTCTCATTACAGCCAGGTCTGTATTCTCAGCAAGTAACAAGCCAATATCCAAATAACAGCATCTTCTAAATATCATGGTGGGGTCACTGTGCACACAAACACCTGAACTAAAGCGTGCCCACTGATGTTAAATACCAGTATCATACCACTTTACTCCCAGTTCTAAAAGCAGCATGAATCTCACCTGCTACAAACAGCAGAAAAATCACAGCTACCATAAGCAGCTTACAAAGTTAGCAGAGGACCGTATCTCAGAAACCAATTTTTACTAGAGTCACAAAATCAACACTGTATCATGTATCATAATCTTATTTTTATATCTTAAAGCTAGAAAGCTGCTATTTCAAAAATACTTGTGTACAATTTGCAAGGATTTTGTAATGCTCCAAATAACAAATAAGGTCTGAGGGCAGGCAAAGGTTTGGTCTGTCAGCACAAGGACATACACACAAAAAAAATCATAGCTTGAACAGATGCCAACCTGAAATAAATATGGTTAAGTATACTCTAACTCCTGTTTAAATGCAGGTTTTCTCTTCCTAAACACACTATGCCTTTTGGGATCTCCTATGAAAAGGTCTTTAAAAGTTCTCCAGCAAATCCTGAAAAATGTCTTGAAGAAACAGTGTATACAGTAGTGACGTTTTCCTCTTCCTAAAATATACTTCAGTCTCACCAGATCAATCTTTCTTCCTGTCCCCCCCTCTCTGGCCAACTCCTTGGTAGCTCATGTTTTCCCTCTCTGCGTAAGCCTTGTTATTTCAGTTTTCACAGGCAGGCTCCCACAGACCTTTGCTTAGATTTTTCAAACTCATTCTGTCACTTCCACTCTCTGTATGCTGCCTGGTTTGTGTACGAGTTTAGTAATCTAGTGCACAAGGCTTCACACATATTTACTTGTCTGCTATTTCTCCATCTGTTTTTCTGTTAAAACTCCTGCTATCTACAGGCAAAACCTTTGCGACTCTATGCTCAAACTTTCCTTTCCACATGCACAACTGCAACCCTGGTTGAGAGCTACAGTGTAGATAAAATATGAAAGATCACAAGCATTTTAACCACCGCATTATCTACACCTACAATTATAAAAGTCAGTAACTGCCTGATACATTCTCACACTTCTTCTGAAAGAAATTAAATAATTTTGTCCGTCTGTCCACCTTGCTCCATTATGCTCCTTACTAACTTTAGAATCCATTACCTACAGTTCTGCTATTTGTCAGGGGAATACATCCACAAGCTTTACAAAAACAACTGGCCAAATGGAGGACAGAAGCCTCAAGAAGCCAAGGACAACATGGTATATATCCTCAATCTTTACCAGCAGCCGGCTGGCCACTCAGCAAACAGGAACACCTGACTCAGCCGGCTGCACAAATAGAGACAGGGCAGATCAGGACACAGGCAGCACCTGGGTGCAGTCCTGGAGAGAAGGAGGCTACCAGGTGACTGAGGGTGGTAGGAGACAGGCAGGAGTTACTATGGCAGGATGTGGCAAACAAGTCCCCAGGAAACCTGGCTTCGTTAATTCTCCTCACAGAACAACTTTCCTTCAAGCACAGTTTCCTATGGAAACAAAGTTTATATAATCACACTTTTCACCAGTAAGCTTTTAGATCCATTGGCTAATTTCAAATACATCTGAGAGAACAGTAGATGTTTTGAAGATGGAGTTTATGTGTTTATTGGGAGTTGGCAGCTGGGGAGCACCGAGGGAAAGGCTGCAGTGTTAGCTCAACAGTTGTCTGTTTGCCTCGGCCATCTGGGCAACCAGTGTGCACACAGCTGGTACGTGGAGGGAGCTGGAAACACTGTACAAGAAGGAAGGAATTGAAAGTAGTGTACAGTGGAACAGTACGGGACGTGGGCAGGAGCCGAGGATACCAAAGCGGAGGGTGCTGGGACCTGGTCAGAAAACAACAGAAAACACACCATTTTCAATACGAAGGGAACAACTCCCCCTCACCCCCACCCCAGTTACTGAAGTTCCACCTGACAATTGCAGGCAGATACACAACAACAATAAAGCGAGCGGGAAATGTTTTATGGAGCCTTGTTCAACTTGGAAGTGAAGCCAAAGCAGTAAGAAAATCCTGTAGTTTTCTTCTCAACTTGATGTTCTTATGTTTATTCAGTTCATACCTAAGATAGGCACCAAGAACTCAACCTGGGTCTGTATACCCATCTGACATTTAGCAACAATGAGCCCATCTCTGCTGTAAGATAGCACCAATCAATTTCCCTTACTCCCAAGAAGAGAGGCAGCAGACAACAAACCAGAGGACAAGATATTTTGGTATCAGAATTGAGCTGCCAACTTTGTTAATTTGCAAAGAAACAAAATCTACCTCACCCTCCTGAGATTTTGTACTGCAAATGGAGACAAATCTTGTTGCAACTAAGTAGGTCAGACTTAAGGACATAAGAGGTGCATGGAGTCATTTTCAAATTAAAGACAGACCACAGTATTAATGCCTTGTTCTGTAATAAGTACCAGGTGGGATCTATTCACATGGAATTCACTGCAAGACTAGAATCTCTATTTTACAGTTTTCTCTGTTTGCTCAGACCCTAAAGCACATACATATATTGTAGCACCAGGGCCTCAGCTAGCATAAACCAAAACAGCTGCGCTGCTTATACACATCTGTATCCAGAAAGGATCTAAAGACAGATGTCCTTTAAAAATGGTTAAACCCACAGCTTTGACAACTACAATCAGCATTTCTGCTCAGCAATACGTATTTTATTTTTCACAGCCTGACAATGACCTCAGCTAAGCTGCAAGTGGTACTCTGTGAGCTAGTCCATTGTGCAGAGGGCTATTCACAAGTGTGAGTACATCGTTAGAAAGGCAGCAGGCATCACAGCTGTGCAGGGTTCTTTTCCCACCTGAAAGCAAGGCTCCAGAAGAGGACGGAAATGTAAGAACACGGATAAACATTCACATCTGCTACAGCGATGTCCATGAAGTCCTTAACTGACCACGGATAAAACCAGGAGGTATTCTGGGAACCTTCCACATATGGAAACCGTAGAGGCATTTCCAGTGAGGCAGATCTGCTCAGACCGAGCATGCCCTACGTGCCGGAGGACCCAGCCGTACGGCTTTCAGCGCGCTGCTAACAACGACCACGGAGACCCGCAGCACCGCAGGGCGGAGCGGCGCAGCCAGACCTACGGAAGCCTTCTACGGGGCGCAGCCCGCCCCCGCCGCCTCCTCTTCCTCCTCCTCCCGCGGGGCAGCTCGGCGGGAGGCCGCCCCGCTCCATCCCCGCCGACAGGCCCGGGCCCGGCGGAGCAGCTGCGCACCTGCGCGGGCGCGGCGCGCCCCTGGCCAACGGTCTTAACGGTTCTAACGCCTCCTCCCTCCTTCCCTCCCCGCGGGGCTCCTCAGCCAGCACTCAGTCCCTGCGGCGGCGGCGGCAGACGCCCGACCCCCGCCGGCCACCCCGGAGAGCAGGCCCGGCCCCGCAGCCACTGTGCCCCGCAGGGAGGCGGCGGGCTATCTCCCCTCGCAGGCCGGTGCCGCGGGCAGGGTGAGGCTGCAGGGGCGTCCGGCCGCCGCCGCCGCCACCAGCCCCCGCCAGCTCCCCAACATGGTGCCGCCCGGCACCCTGCCCCCGCCCCACAGCCAATGGGCGGCCGCCCCGCCTCCCCCGCTCCACTCACCGCCCGCCCGCCGACCAATGAGCCAGCCGCCTTTCCCTCGCCAACGGGAGGCGGTGCGCCCTCCCATAGGCTGGCTCCTAGCGCCGTCGGCCTCCCGCCTCCAATAGGAGCGGCGGAGGGAGCGCCACCTCCGGCCGGCCAATGGGGTGGCAGCGGGGATTAACCCCGTCCTGGCCGGCAGTGAGCAGGAGCCGCCACGCCACGGGGCAGGTCCCTATTCTGTTGCTCCGGGGGAGTGATCAAACATTTTAGGATGAAATCAAAGGAGAGGGGCATATTTTAAATGTATTAAAAATACTGCGTGCAGCAGCACTCTGTGCGAAGGGGATGCTGTAGCAAAGATGCCTGTAAAAACACGCAACGATATTTGGTTTCCATGAATTTAGAAGTATAGCCCTATTATACTACATTATAGAGTAAAGTCTTATTATTATTAGAGTATATAGTCCTATTACACTATATATTGGGACTATATTTAGCCCTAAACAATATACCTCCTTTTAAAATTTATCTATAGCATGAATAGAATTTGTCTATCTATGGCCATGCTATTTCAAATAATACATTAATTTAATTGTTTCCCTATGTTTATACATTCCTAATAAAAAATAATGCTCCAGTATTGATTTAATTTAGCAGGCATTACTCGAAGTTGGGCAGCAAATGCAGAGCTGGTGGAACGCCAACCTGCCTCAGCAGGAGTCACCACTGAACAGCGCAGAAATGTTCTCAGAAAAATATTACAGCAAGAAACACGGCGGAGCAGGGGGTTGACAAGGCACAGCTGTTCCGGTCATGCACACCACCATGCTACATACATACCTACAGCCTATACCTCCCATTCCTCCATGGCTCCTCACTATCCAGAACACTTTCACCATAGGTTCTGCACCACTTGCTGTTCCTGATAATTTTTTGTCCATTTTGCCCGCCCTATTTCCACTTATTCCTGGAATCAGTTCATCAAACCATGGAAGATCACTCACTCCCTTTCTTCAGAGCTCTTGAGGGCACCTCCTGTAGTTCTTCACCAACCCAGTACCCACCATCCAGGTCTTCCTCAGCTGCATCTTGCTTTCTATTGCACAAATTGTTGCTTGAGACTAAATACTTTTTTTTTTTTTTCTTTATTTATTTGGGTAGGGGAAAGGGAGAAGCAGCCCCATGCATGTGTACTTGGAAGATGGTCTCCTACACAAACCACTCCCTACCCTTGGGTGAGAGATGCGAATGAAGCAGGTCTGAAGGCCAAGTCAGAAATGGGGTGTGCCAGATCTCAGTTACCAAGGCAATGAGAAGAAGCACAAGATTTCCATCGCAGAAGCTCATAGTGGAAGAAGCGGGCTGCTACATGGCAGCTCCATCCCTCAGCTCTCCTCCTTCGTGCTGCAAGGGAAGGAGTTCACCACCAGGTGCGGTGGGACCGCAGATGTGGGATCGGCTGTCAGGAAAGAGGGGAGCTTGTTGAGAAACGCACTGCAGTTACGTCCCGATCCGGCTGGCTTCCACCGACTCCTTCCTAAGCCAAAGAAAGTTTCTTTCTGTGGTGCTGGAAAGCAATCCCTCGCAGAGAGACAGACAGAATTTGGTGGGGAATTTTTCATCTTGCACATGGATCTGACCTTTCCTATGCAGAGCATCTCAGATTTGTTTGGTGCTATGCATCCTAACAGCACTGTTTTTATTATCATCAGCTCGCTGTGACTTTTGAGTTGAATGCAATACCTTCGGCTACTTTAAGACTGCAACAAATACTGCATTTGCAGACTGGCCTGTCTGAAGTGGAAAATAAATATATTTCTTTCCAGGAATTTTCCCCTCCCCTCCTCCATTTTTAAGCCTAGAATGAAAACCTTTTTTAATGGGACTTTTTAAAAACCCTTTGAAAAAAATCATACCTAGTACTTTATGACTTCCTGCTCCAAGCTTCCAAGCGTCACAAGCAAACATCTTTACAGACATCCAAACACAGGACACTTTTCTTGTGCAACGTTATTGCTAGAGGGAAAGATACTTAAATATAAATATATATATATTAATAGCACAGTTTCATTGTTATGGACTGAATCTCTGTTAACTCCTCATGGAATTAAAATTTTAAACCCAACTACAGTTATGGTTTTCATTATTAATTAGCACATTAATATTTAAGTGCTGAACACTTGACTACAGCTACAGAAACATTAAGAGCTAGAAGTGGCCAAGTGGATTAGGTTATGGACAGGCCATAGAGCTGGGGATGGCGGATGGCAGAAGGCCCAGGAGGAGACAGGGTAGTCACGATGGGCCATCATATTCCGAAGCCGACAGGCAGAAGAGCTCTGTTATCCCTTGCCAAGGAGACAGCGGACTCCAGGAAAAATCAAGAAAAAGAGCTGATGGAGCTGGGGCTGCCTACAAAATCATGGGAACAAGGACTGTCTCAGGCTGGAGAACAAGGTCTGACTGGGGAACAGCAGTCAAAGAACCGTCTCAAAAGCTGGGGCTGGTGTGGGAAGGAAGCCAGAGAGGCTGTTAAATAATTCTATCTGCTCCAGGAAAATCTCTGCGTGCTCAGAAGGAGAAAGCTTTAAATCAACATACACACTGTCACCAGATGCTGCACAGATCTTCCTATTCAAAGAGGTGTGTGATCCTGGCAACAGCCTGAAATCAGATTTATACAACACAAAAGAAATTCTTGAGTCGGGAACACCACTTAGACCCAGCAAAGCATGTTAAGTGTCGCTTTGCAGAAGATACCTATATAAAATAAAACCGTGTGCCAATGGAAACAATAAGCTAAAGCTACAGAAATAATTTCAGACAGGGTGTCGCTGAGGTCAGGTATCAAGCACAGGCTCTTGGATGGAAACTCTCCAACTAAATAGATACTACCCTCAACTCTGTATTTCTCCCTGCTAGGCAGTGGTGAGAAGAACAGGTATCGAAGCCTTGACTTACCTCTGAAGAGGAGTTCTTGGATATTGTGAAACAGGAACGGTGAAAGAACCTGAAATAGCAGGACCAGCTCAACGCTTGTGGGCAGCAGAGATGAGACAGAGCCTGGGGAAGGACAGGGCAGGTGGGTTCAGGAGCACTTACGTACATGGGGTCTTCTCCATCTTGCCAGGCTTTGGCTGCAACCCATCATGTTAGTATGGCGGTTAATGCAATCTAGTGGCCACCCTCCCCACACCTTCCTTGTGGTGCTACCCATAGGCAAAAGGAAGGGCCACAAGGTCATTGTTCATTGGAAAGATGCCATAAGAAAGCTTTCACTGTCACTACAAAGTGGCAAAGGGGTCCACCAGTATATGGTCAAAAAGGCCAGATCGCTAGTACTGGGATCAGATGGATGGGATCCAGGCTTCAGACAATGTATAAACCATGCAGGAGTCTCCCAAGCAAGCAAGACACGTGATGACTCAGTCAAGGTGACCTAATCAGTTGACAGCAGGTTTGCTGGTACCTATGGAGCAGACAGGCCAGGCAGGGCTTGCTCCTCTCTCCTGGACCTGTCCAGAGGAAAGGACGGGATGCTGCTTTGGTGAAAACTTCCGATGCTCCCCAAAAGCCAGTGAAACTCAAACGGCTTGCTGCACACAGCAGTGTGTCTAAATTAATACTTTGTCCTTACTCATGGTATTCAAACTATACCCGACTCATGCCAAGATCACCAAATTTCTGCCAGCTGAGAAGTTCTGCATCATCACTCCCTAATCTGCTTCAGGGAATAAAGAAAAGGGAAAAAAAAAAAAAATCAACAGGGTTGGTTTGTATAGGTGCTTTGAGCTACCTTGGGTGATTGTGCCTGAAGCGGATTAGGAAACACACACCCCAACTGCTCCCCAGACAATGCTGGGTAAGAGTTACAATAAGAAACTGCATGTGTTATATTTTAATAGAGCACCACACCCTGAAGCATAAAGTTAAAGCAGTTACACAAGAGATTAAAAATCTTTTTATAGTAAGGAGTGTCAGGCTTATTTATACAATTAGACTGCAATTTTTATAATTAAATATTGGGGATTTTTTTTTCCTCCAAAACTTTGTGTTTACCTAGAAAGACAAAAGCATACATTTAACTTCCTTAATTGCTTTTAAATGTCACTACAAATTAAGCAGTGTTTATTTGCAGTATAATTGACAAGCAGCACTAAGACATCACCTCTCCACCCGAGCAGGAAGGCTGGTAAGGGAGCAGCACCGCAATACAAATTTGCATTGCACAAGCTGATTTCATACTCCCTGCCTCCCCGCCGGCACCTCTGTGTGTGTGTACCTTTGACAGCCCCATGCCTGCTCCTGCCTGTTTTCCTGCGTGGGAGTTGCAGAACCCCAGCCTCATCCCCCAGTGGAGCAGCAGCCAGCTCGCTATAGATCAAACCTCCTCCTGGTGAGGGGGAATGGTCCTGGTCCCTTGGAAGAACAAAACAAAGCAGTTAAACAAAACCCAGATGTTGGTTGGGGTGGGTTTCCCGTGGAGCACAACTTCTACCCTCTGCATCCTTCCCACCAGAGGCTGTGCTGGGAGAAGAGAGAGCATTTGGGGATCATTAAAAAACTCATCAGAGCTGCACACAAACCAAAACACTGACAACAGCACTGGAGTGGCCATTTTGAATTGGGCAGTTCAGTCACTGCAAAAACAAGATCCAGGGAATTAAAGGTGTTTTTCTGTGCTTTCATGTTTTGCATGAAAGGAATGAGAGATTAAATTTTTTTTTTTTTTTTTTTTTTTTAACTCAGAGTGGTTTTAAATTAAACTGCAAGTCTGGTTTGGTTGTTTCATGAAGCATGAATGGCCAAAATCAGTTTTTACAAGGTAGAATGTGGTGAATAAAAGCTGCGTGCATTTTTCTGAGCCTTGTTTAAAATACTAGGGGTCAGCACAGCTTGGGAAAAAGAAAGGGAGAAGAGGGGCTGCCTTGCTTGGAAAACAAACTCCCCAGAGTGAGATGGTGCCAAAGAAAAGGAGCAATACCTACAGTAAAGCCATTTTCCCTTTCTCACTAGAAATAATAGAAGTGTTAGAGATACTGCACTAAACCAATAGTATTCTCAAACTTCTCATAACAAGTCAAGCCCTGTTCAACTGAGATGTTGAAACGAGTCGCTGTGCCACGATAACATGCCAGCCAGGCTTTTGGGTACCTTTCTTCTTCTCTTGTATGTGTGTATTAGCCTGAAATAATTCAAGATACTTAAATCATAACTAGCTGACTTTAGAGCAAACCAAGTCGTACAGAGGCTCTCATGGTTCTTCCTATCACTTTTTCAGGATGTCAGCAGAGTCATGCGGATTTTTTTTTATCTGTGTGACTGTTTTATCCGATTCCCAGTATAAAAGTCCTCCATTCTTCACATGAGCCTTTTGAAAGTGTGCTCAGCCATTCTGAGAGAGATCAGAGCAAGGATCCTAAACACAGGCTTGAGAACTGACTTGGGGAACTTTTCTTTTTAAGTTACTTAATCTTGACCCCAACTTGGCTGCTTATACGACAGCTACGGTTCTAGGGCTGAAAGTTGCTTTCATGGAAGAGGCTTCCAGTTCCTCTCCTGGTGAGATGGGACATCACCTGAACTTACCTAACCTTTATTTAAAAGGAGTGATTGATGCTGTTTGTCCTCCACGGCTGTGGATTGAAACACTTCCTTACAGATATGCTCTTGATGGTTTCCCTTCAGGGCTCTAGGCAACTGCTGCAGAATACGGGGTGAGTTTATCTCTTCCCTTTCACTCAGAAGGCGGCCATAGCACCATTCGGTGGCCATAAATTCAGGAGACAGCCAAAAGGGAATGCACCTCTGTGAACGGCAGCCCTTGGGGCCGGAGTCAGCTTGGCAGAGGGGGAGCACGCGTTAACCTATCTGCAGCTGGCAGGGCTGTGAATGCGGTGTCTGGAGCACAACCAGGAAGGGGTTGGGTGGGGGCGTGTGGGAGAGAGCAAGCCCAGCCATTTTGGGGTTAAGCTATTCACATGTTGAGTCTTTAATCCTATTTCCATGAGCATTTCCAGTCTTGGAAGCTGGATCCATCCGTAAGAATTTTTTAAATGTCTATAAATACTTTTCATCCCAAAGCTTTTTACAAACAGACATGCTGGGTCTGCGCAGAAATCCGTTCCCCAATCAGCTGAGATAGGGCTCCTGCTTGAAAACGAAGCGACTGCTTGGCCAGCTTACTGCTCCCCCATGTAGCAGCTTTGCATAACGTATTAAATATTGATCTCAGCAGAGATTAAAGTATGGAGCTCAAGGGAGGGTTGACATGGCTAGTTAGTTAAGTAAAACCATATTGCAATTTGGCCACAGTCCTGAAATATCCATTATTTTGAGAAGTGATATGGTATCTTTAAAGCTCTTGATACACTAGAGCTTGAACTTCCTCTAGGATGGAAGTCATCTCCAAAGATGGAGTGAGGGTCTAGCACTAAGGCCGATCAACCAACATCATTCCTTCAGTGGGAAAATGATTTCTGAACACAGTGCAACACTAACTGTATCCAACCTTGCTTACCCACAAAACCAAAGATAACTTCTCCTTGCAAACAGCTCTAACAACCATTGAGTCTATATGACAACTCATTTCTACTGCGTATTCTGTCCCTGCTCAGCCCAGTCTGGCTCAGTTTTCCCTTCTGCAGACAATGCAAACATGAGAGAATTAAACACATTATCATCCTTGAAGAAAATTAATTAGAGCAGGCAATTCTCGAGTTGAATAGTGCACTTCCAGCGCTCAGATTCACCGTGTTTCAGACAGCGTAAGAAAAATGCGAGTGCTGTCAGACTGCCATCGTCTCTCGTGCAACGCCTGGCTGCACTCATCACCAGGAGCCTCCTCGATAACCATCCTCTTATTTCTGATCTTTAACCCTGCACGTAAGTGGGGATCCTGTGCTCAACTGGAGCGAAAAGGGAAGCTTACCCTTTTTTAATTGGGATGCTCTCTGCCCAGAAGTAAATACAGAACACAAACACAGTAAGGCATCTGAAGACACGCTCCTAAGAGGCAGACAGTCAACTAAGTGACTTGCAGCAAGAACAAGCAAAACACAAAGTTGTTGCTGTGCATATTCAAAACCCACATTTACAATCAGACAAATCTTTCTGCTCTTGCATTTTTAAACAATAGTCCAGACTGGAAGGGAAATGATTAGCATCCCGACTTCACCTTGGTGCGGAGCAGCTCCCTCCAATGGTTCTAGCTGTGCAGAAGAAAATCCTTTGGGAAACTCAACCCATTACAGGTACATTCTTCAGATCTTGTAGAATATTCCTCATCATCATCTTTTTGGCAAATGAGCTTTTGTGGGTTTAGCTACAAGATTTAAAAAAAAAAAAGGAATTATTTCTAATAGAAAAGATATAAAGGATTTTTATTTTTTAATTGGACTTAGATTAAAAGTTTCACTGGAAGAATTAATGTTTTTTCTAAAAGAGGACATGAAGGAATCTAGTTACTGGCCTATAGTATCAGGAACAAGGACTAGCAAGACCTGCAGACTGTCCCTCCACACGCCTCCACAGGGTGTCAGTGTTATTTCAAATTTGGGTCATTTTACACGGGAATCAGACTAATTTTCTCACCACATTATTTTTATGAGTCTGCTCCTCAGAGAGCTGCTGCCACCACAGCCTGCTTAAGCTCCCCTTTTCCTCCTATAGCCAGCATTAAAATGAAATGTCTTAAAATGGGGAGACAAACACATAGTCATAGTGGTCTGCAGACAACGGGAGGATTTCAGAGAGATTTGAAATGGGGTTGACATTCACCACTCCAAGTCTGCTACCAGTTTGCTGGTGGGATTCCCAGTTCACTGCTGGGTGATGATCTTTCAGCAGGTGATCCAGAGCTGCAAGGGCTTTCCTTGACAGATATGTAGCCACAACCACGAGCATGTCTGGTGCTTCAAGACTGCTGCAACCCATTCTGTGTTTTAAAGGCATTCAAGAGCTGACTCTGAGGCAGAATAAAGCTGTTTAAGTTGACCCTTGCCAAAAATTATTTTCCAGACATGTTACTTATGGCTCTGCTGAAACAAGGTCCCACTGTACTCTGGCAGCTGTGGCAGATGTGTGGTGCGAGACACAATATCCCCACCGACCTGTGTACTCCAGGTGACCGCACAGGCCAGCTTTAGTTCTGCAGGGGCTCTGCCAGGATACTCTCTGAGCCAGTGCTCCCAATTCTCAGTGGCTTCCTTCAGTTTCCATCGGTCCAGTCTACCTTCTACAATACTTCTACTCATACAATAGCTCGCCTTCTAACCTGTAATTTTGGGAGAGTTAATGAAGGCAGACCTCAGTTGTATGTATGAACAGGGATGAATCCTGGTTCAGGAAGTTTCTACAATTATTACCTACTCAGCATTTCAGTTCTTCACCGTATTATTCTAAAATGGGGCATTTCTTATTGATATTAAGGACACCATCCCAAAGAACCTTTCCTGAAAGTAATACTCAAGAATGTGCTTGTATAGGGTCAGGCAACAAACAGGCAGCATATTGTGTGCTTAGCCCTGCAGAGGACATGCTGTGCCTTAGGTACTAAGGCAGTAGTTTGACAAACAGTAGTGTTTTTCAGCAGAACCACCAATTTAAGTTGCCCCTGCCATGCTTCTCGCTATTTATTCTCCCATCCCTATGCCAGCCCTTCAGTTACGCCAATACAATAACCTGTGAGGTCGTGCAGTAAACCGAATTGCAGAATTTACCTCGATTAAAAATAATCTGGCAACAAAGTAAGTAAGTATGTATTTAACCCAGATTAATTATGCCATCTAATTCACCAACTGGCTGCACAGTAGTTGTGCCACCAGGAACAAGCATGGGAGGAGCGGCAGGTGGGAAGGAGATGCTGGACACTCAAATCAGCGCTGTCGACAACAGCAATGTTCAATCTATACCTTTGGAGTTTGACCTACATTAGAGTAACAAAGATATGAAACCCAAGATCCCAAGGTCTCCAAAAATACCTAGGGGTCTGATTTCCCATTTCGGGGTTTTCATGTTCCTCCTACACAAGCAACCAGCTTACTTTTCTCTAATGAATCTGTCCCAAGCTCTGCAAGCAGACAAACTCAGAGGTTGAGAACAGGCTGCTGGACTCCTGATCTCCAAGTTGATGCTCACTTCACAAGCTCAGCAGCTCTCAGATGGTCATTCACAAGATCACAGTTAGTCAGCAGCTGGTCGGTGGGTCCTCCACTCAGTGGTCAACCTTCCTCGCTGTAGCCCTTTTCAAAGACTTTGCTATAGGATGACCACTACCTCTACTAAATTAGGACTACTTTTTCAATTTGAAGGAAGCTAGAGGAGTTGGGACGTGATGGTGGCAGGTCACACAAGGGGATAAGGACTTTGCGTTGGACAGTTGTCCTGATGGAAAGCCAGGCTCTGGGATCAACGCCAACTGTTTCCAGCACAGAGGCAGGAGAGGAGGATGTTTCCTCTAGCTGCAGTTCTCAAGGGGAAAGTGAGGAAGATCACATGCCCAAAGAAACTCCAGAACAAGAGACCATCTCGCAGACCTTCACCAAGACTCCAGAGCAGTTGTTGCACTATAGGTTTGTCCTGACTGGGCTAAGACAGCTGGTTCTTTCTGCTTTCTCCTACCACAGCAGAGCAGGGCACCAGGCAGGCTACCGGCCTCACAGCAAGCCCTGCTCCTGCTTGAAGCTACCTGGTGGTCTGCAGAACATAAAAAGATTTTGGAACAGCTGCACTAGATGATAGAATATTGACTGGGACTGCTGTGGCTACTTCTTAAGTCTTTAAAAAAGAAACATCATGGCAGCTATTTCGTATGGTTTTTGAAAATTCAAATATTGACAGAAGGAAGTTTTCCAAAGGATGCCAGCAGCTTTTGCAGCAACCCCAGTAGTAGAAACACACTGCGGCGTCAGATGTGGGCTGTAGCACAGACCAAACCCACAAGCTCCACGCAGGCGGGAGAACTACCAGCTGAGCAACAGCAGCACTTCACCCTGCTGTAACATGTTTGACTGTGCACTTGGAGCAGGGGGGTGGTGAGGGTTGGAGGATGGAAGAGAGAGGCTAAAACGCCCCAAGGAACTACAATCGCACTTGCCAAATTCTCCATTTTACTGGGAAAGGGAGAGAGTGACTTCACTTTTTACCTCCCCTTCCCCACTTCCCCTGCCCCAAACAGACAGATGTGGCCGTACAAGAAATTAATTACAGATGGAGGCTAAAAAAACAGGGGGGGAAACAAACCCTCAACCACAAGGCTTTTTCCTCTGCAGACCTGAGGATGGATGGGGCGACCTGGGAAAACTGGCAGATGGAAAACCCATTACAGATGTGAGGTTTGGAGAATAAGGCTGAGGGACAATTTGAGAGTTGTAAATTTTAAGTTTGGGGGTATAAATGCATTGCTTAGCAACAGAAAACAAATAGGAAACAAGAAGCCTCACAAGAGAGACACTTAAATATTTTAGAATCACTATTTGAGGTGAAGACTACATTACCAGAGACCTGAGGGGATGCTATTCTCAACAGCTAAAGTCAAGATAGAAAGAAAATGAGGACTTTAATCTCATTTCCACACAGAAATTTATTTAACTTATTTTGGGAAAGAAAAATAGTTATTTGTTTGTTCCCATACATGCTTTGCACGGCACGCACCTGACAAGATCAGAATACACAGTGTATCTTTAAGCACTTTGCTACCTAGGAAAGATTTCTCATAATGTGTTCAAATATATGCAGGGAAGCGGCTTTACTGGGGTGTACAATCATTGCTACCATATGTCTGACCCTCAGCTACATGGTCCAATGCCTTTTTATGCTGCTGCATAAATCTCCTAAAATTCCTGACATCTCAAAGGATGGCAGGGGCCTCCATCTCAAGGGAGAGAAGAAGGGTGAAAAAGAACAGATCACCTGGAAACAAATGCTGAATGTTTTACACTACTTCTTCACCATGAAAAGACAAAGATAAAGGGGAAGGAAAAAAAAGACGTTACCAGCTTTGGAAGGTCAAATGTTACTGCTTTTGCTTTTTTTGATCCATTGAAACACTAGAAATACAAAGTAAAGCAAAGCACAAAGCTTCCAAACGAGCCTGCGACCAAAGCCTCACCTTCTGCAGCAAAAGACTAAGAGAATTCATTAAAGACTAAAAAAAAGAAATTCACAAGAAACCAAAACTCCCTTTAAAAATTCTTTTTCTTCTAAGAGCCTGTAAAAGTAGTTCTTCAAATACATACATACACACACATATATACATACATGCATGCACACATTTATATACAAAGAAGTAAGCATTGGGTAGTTCTTGCCTTACTACGCGGTATTAGCCCATGATGTTACCTCTGGGGTATGCTGAATTGGTAAGAGCATGCTCTGATCCTCTCCTGCACTGCTGAACATGACATCATTCTCTTTCTTTGATGAGGGAGGTCCACATTAGTGGAGTTCGGAAATGACCCAGAGATTCCCATTTGGTTTTGTTCCTCGAGCTAAAAGGGATGCTCCAGGCCCAGAGATTTTTTTTTCTTTTTTTTTTTTTTTTTCCTATCTGAAAAAAACCCAAGCACACAAGCACAACCAAATTACTCTTGAAATAACTAATGCTTGCAAGAGTTAAAATCAGTAGGAAAGTTTCTTGGCAGCTTGGAACTTCAGGCCAATAAAACCAGCTGTTTGGATATATACTTTACCTTCAAAAGTAATGAAAAAAATAGAAGTGTAATGGACACAACTTGTTTAATCTAATGGCCAGAAATCAGGAGAGCAAACAGCACTTAAGAGAAAAGGCATTCTGACATGAGACAAAATAGTTCATCACTCATGCAGTTCTCATTTGGAAGACTAGAAGAGTTTTATAATTCTCTGGGAAGGGAAGACAGAGAACGCAGTACCAAAGAGAACTGAAAATTTTGCCTAGAAATGCATTCAATTGCAGTCTTTGGTATACTAATGAAACCAGTTCTGAGTTAAAAAAAAAAATCCAGGAAATTTGGATAATGATTATTCTTTACTTCAATACAAGATAGAACAAGGCCTGGAAGGGCTGCCCTGGGTCACTGTCTCCTGTCCTCTTGCAGCCCTGGGATCACATAATTCTTTTAAGGAGTGCACTTGGCTTTGTTTGCTGTTCAAAAAAGGTGAAGTAACAACATATAGGCCACCTGAAACTGAAAATGTGAAGAGTTAATGTGACAAATATCAATAAATTTTGAAGATCTATCAGGATATTACGAGCTAAGGCTACCTTTACAGATGAGGGAAATAGGTATTTCTATATAGATCCTCAGTGGTTTTATAAGTAGCACTACATCAGCTGAAACTACCAGATGCAAATACCATGGACAAGACTCAGCGAACCTACTCCAACTGTGGTTAATCTCCTAGCATTAAGAGACATTCAAAATCCAGCTGAATAGCATTTTGCAGGTGTGCTACGACGGTGTAAGTCAGAAAACAGTGTCTGCTGCTATGTATCTGTACACCTGCCTGAAAGCGAACCCTAAGCCATTCCTGGAGACAGGCTTTTGGGAAATGGCTTGATCTTGGCCAAAAGAGTCATTTAAGAAAAGCTCATATAGGAAAGATTTCAGATAGATAGTTTTAGCTTGGACTGGGACAGGAGCAGGGAACATAAGCAGGCTGATGGTAGAAACATAGTGTGTTGAAGGCACCTGAGCTTGTGTTCCTCTTTTCCATCTCCCCATCTAAACCCATACCAGTAGGTCTATCAAGACTTCTTTCCTCCACTGTCCTTGCAAGAAGCTTTTGCTTTGCAGACCAAAGTAGTGAAGGGGCATCTTTCCAGTGCCTGAATTAAAGACTAGGTTATTAAATCACCCACATCTCTCATTTACCACAGTATATTTGAGCAGAAGTAAATGCCTACTGCAAAAAATCACTTGGTAGATCCGTACCAGCAGATGACCTTAATAAACAAGGCCCTAGCAGCTCCAAGTAGTTTCTTCTACAATCAGTTAAAACTATTTGACAAGATGGTAAATACATGCCAGAAACTGATGGTCTCATCTAAGTACAGACTCCCCGCTGCTGCTAATGCTAATAACGCCACTAACCCAGGGTAACATTAGCTGGAAAATGTTACAGAGTTCCCTCACATAGCCAGGGGTACAGATTTCTAGGATTAAAAAGGCAAGAAAGCCTGGGATCTTACACCAAAAAAGAGGCCTATCATTTCCTCTATTTTCCTCTCTCCAAAATTCACATGGGTCTTCACTGCACAACGCAAGAAAATAAAACTCAAACTCATTATTCCACTTTTGCCAGCTGCTTTTCCTTGCGATGAAGCTTCTTCTTCCATAATGTTCCCGTCAGACACACATTGCAAGCCTGGCCTGCTGCAGCATTGCCACCCAGCCTGGCTTGCATTTTTTTTTTTTTTTCCCCCCCCTGAAGAGAGGGGCATATAAAAGGCATAGTGAGAAACGAGCCTCGCTTTGTTGGATTCTTTCCTGGATAAAGGTAGGAACTCCTACCAATCCCCACGTGCTTGCAGCCAGAAGCATTCCCCCAGCCAACAATGTGACACCAGGTCACTTGACGCAGAGAGCTTAACAAAAGGAAAAACACCCTCAGAGTTTACTCGTACTCTTGAGTGAAAACAGGCTGCTAAAAATTGCACTCGAATTAAAGAGCATTATAGTGTGGAAACTGAAATCTCATCAGATATTCCACTGGAAAACAGAAGGAGCGGCTTCTCCAAGTGCGAGGCAGCGCTGCTGCTCTTGGAGAGCGAGAGGGAGTGAGCAGCCAAGGGGCTGGACAGGCTTGCCTAGCTGAACAAGCCTCACTTTTTTGGATGCCGCTGAAACTTGCCACTGTTGCTGAAACCCTGGCTTTGATATGCGCTTCACGCAGAGGAGACAGATGTGGGGCAGGAGAGATGATGGGGAAAGGGAGTGCACAGAGAGATAGGGAGGGAAAGGGGCTGCTCTGTTCCCAAAACCCCTGCCTACCCCATCCCTCGTGAAAAGGCTCCTTCAGCCAGACCTGTCAGTCTCCGATCTGCCTTTCAAGATTATGATGCTCTTTGATTTTATTCATTCCTGCTGGAGGTTTTGCTTAAATATAAACAGCAGAGCAGTTCAGCAGGAATTAAAAAAATACAAATAAAAAAAGAGAAATAAGAAATTCCTCAAACCTCCAGGCACATTTTAAAACACATTAAAAAAGACACAACAGTAACAGCTTCATACATACCACAGCTGCAGTGATTTGGAGCAAAAGTAAGGAACATTGAATGTGCCAGTGTTTTGTTTTAAAATATGGCCTATAGACTTCACATTCAGGCGGGGCCCCTCTGCAACACTGAAATCTCCCCTTCTTCCCCCTGAAGGACAGTGAGAAATTCAGTGATTCCCACTTTTCCCACCTTGATTTCTGCTCCTCCATCTCCTCCAGTCATGCTGGGCAGGCTGGGCTCTGGGAGACCAGAGGCTTTTGTGAGGTCCCCAGGACTCCAGGAAACACAGGCAGCTTTACATTAGGATTTACAACCAGTAGGCGAAGAACAACTCAAGAGGTGTTTTATTACTTGTGATGAGGGACTATCAAAGAAGCCACAGGGTACTTTGCCAACCGTTTGGTGTTGTTTCTTTAGTTCTTATTGGCAGTGGTCTTAGTTATTGCTCTATTTTTCTTTCCCCTCCCACTCGCTTATCTTTCATCTTACAGCCTCCAACATTGCCTTAATTGCAATGCACTGTATGTTGGAAATTAATCCACACAAATGCTGAAGAAATCTCAGCTGCTAAAAGAAAAAGGCAGCAGCTCAAGCTCCTGACACACACAGGCCAAGATGCTACTCCAGCACTTTGTCGCAGCGCTGGTTGTGCAAACAGAAAATGAAACCCTGGTCTTGAACTTCAGGGCTCCCAGTAATCCCAAGCCAAGGACGCTCAGCTCAGTAGCACCTCTTTTTGATTCTGCCCTGCCAGCACAAGGGCTACAGTGAGATGAAACAGGAACCAGAGACAGGACCCTTCTGTTGACCAACCTACAATTGAAAAGCTCCCCCTGTAAAAGATGAGGATGACCACAAACCTATGAGCTGCATTCCCTTTTAACCTTAACCCAGACGCTTTTCTATTTCCTCTGTTCAGAAAAGGAAAGTATACTGCCTTTGCCTGAAGTCAGCTCTGCAAGTCTTTTGAGCTTCCAGAAAAGGCAGAAGGCTCTTTTGCAAAGATTTTGACATTTTTATTTTCTGGTTTGAAACATGGCCAAAGGACAAACAGGTTTTCCTCCAGTAAGCTCAGGGCTTTAACAACGTGTCCCACCTTGTGATTAACAGTAATGTCTTGGTTTCTTGACTCTTTTGACATGAAGAATGGAACGAGATAACCAGTCAAACAGCACATGGGAACTATATGTATTTGCCGTATTCTTGTGCTTTTAGCATTTCTCAAATACTGCCCAAAACAAAAGCTCAGACTTGCACTGTCAGTGGCACATGTGCATCTCTGTGACAGACAAAGCAATTTGCCAGTTTAAGAAATGTAGGTGAATATCTACTGACTTTCATTTGCACTGTGTGCAAATAAAGGGGTCCAAACCAGGGCAGTTATGTTTTATAGCATCACAAACGTCAATAGAGATGGACTAGCTGCCTGCGTAAGTTAAATAAAAAATGAAGAGAGAGAGGTGGTGTATGCTGTTAATCTATGCTGGAGGACTTAGAAGCAAATAAACCTCTATTAATCTTTTCTGGCTTGTATGTACAGATGTTTTAATTTTTGTAACACTATTTCAAGTTAGACCCAGATGTTGTAAATCAAGCCATAATGCTCATTAAATTAAAAAAAAAAAAAAAAAGCGCGTTTATTCTATCCCTTCAGCATTCCAAGCAGTTCAGCAGAGCAGAGCACGCACCCTCTGCAGAGAGTGCAGATGGCATACTTGACCCTGGCAACTACACACAGTTCAAGCAGCGGATCTCTTTGTAAATGGCTCCTCCTCGAGCCAAGACAGAGACTTCCAGACTAGTGTCTCTCTGAAACAGAAGGCACTGGTGTACATAAAATGCACCTACTTTCTGAGCTGACAATAACCACAGTTACTGGACCATGTACGCAGTTCTTTTTGGAAAAAGATTTTTTTTTTTTTCCCCTCTCCATTAAGAGCTACAAGGCATTTTGGATACCAAAACTGAATTTAAAAAGTACTAACAATTTTTATTTAATTTTTTTTTTTGTAAATTCTCTCTTCACCACGAATCCTTCATGTTTATGAAATTTCCTTTCCATAGATTACCTTTTCCATAGATTACACTGTGTCGTGGTTTAGCCCCAGTCAGCAACTAAGCACCACGCAGCCGCTCGCTCACCCTCCCTCCCCGGTGGGATGGGGGAGAGAATCGGAAGGGCAAGAGTAAGAAAACCCGTGGGTTGAGATAAGAACAGTTTAATAATTGAAATAGAATAATAATAATAATAATAATAGTAATAATAATACTAATGATAATAATAATAATAATAATAATTGCAATGAAAAGGAGAACGAGAGAGACAAACAAAACCCAGGGAAAAGAAAACAAGTGATGCAACCGCTCACCACCCGCCGACCGACACCCAGCCAGTCCCCGAGCAGCGATCACTGCCCCCCGGCTTATATACTGAGCATGACGTCATATGGTATGGAATAGCCCTTTGGCCAGTTTGGATCAACTATCTTGGGCTGTGCCCCCTCCCAACTTCTTGTGCACCTGGCAGAGCACGGGAAGCTGAAAAAAAAAGTCCTTGACTAGCCTAAGCACTACTTAGCAACAACTAAAACATCAGTGTGTTATCAGCATTATCCTCATACTAAATCCAAAACACAGCGCTATGCCAGCTACTAGGAAGAAAAGTAACTCTAACCCAGCTGAAACCAGGACACACTGTTTGTAGTGACTGTTCAATTCTATACAGCCTGCTATGTAAACGACCAGTTACGTCCAAGTGAACGTTCACCTTGTTTTTCCAATCCCACCATTACTTTTGTATTTACTCCAGTTTATTTTCTGGTTTTCAATGCCTTTTCTTTGCCTTACAATCATACTAACTCGCAATCCTTTCTATTACCAAATTGTTTAAAAGAAATACCTTTGCTTTTCTGTAATAAAACATGAAAAAACCCAAAAGATAGAAAACTGCAGTCCAATGTAAACCATGATGGGACACTGATAATAAAAGAACCTTATTCATGCCAGATAAAGCAACAAATCCTCATTTAACACACCAAACAATTTATCCTTAGCCAGAAAGACACTCAGTCTGACATTCAAACAGCCGTCTTTGTACGTACAGAGAAGCTGCCAAGTCTCCATACTTGAATGATCTCATAGACTCTGGAAAAAAAAAAAGAAAAAACCTTTTACCATACTAGCTGAATACACAGGGGCATAAAAGGATCGACTTTAAAGCATTTTAGTGGTTTGGGTCCTACTACAGATCTGTAGACAGGCTTTGGGAAATATTATGACCACAAAGTCACAGAAAAATAGAAGACCTAAGCAAAACTTTCTTTAAGTTTTCTCGCCTACAATAGTGCTATCAATGAAGAATAACCACCCCTAAATAGCTATTGCCGTTCTCTCCCCTACTCATACCAAGCATAACTTGTACTTGTTTCACAAACGAGGAAAAGGTACGTAACAAATTATAACCGCTGTTGGAGAAGTTAAAGTGTAAAGGCAGTAATGTTTTTCTCTGAATCATCAGAAAAAGGTGATCGGTTTTCATCCATGATGCCCCTCCCCTTTGGTGTCAGTAAGGCATTGCTTGCTTAGAAGGGAAAGGAGAACAGGGGACGACATGGATACACGTGAACAGGAGGACATTGATCCATGTGCTGCTACCTAGGAGAAATATCTGTGTGCAACCCAGTTGGCTTGGGCTTAGCACTGAGCACAGATAGTTACTGAGCACAGCTTGGTTCCCAGCTGTGTACACTGGACCTGATCCTCTACTTCGGTAAATTTCCGTAGTTCAATTAGGCTGTGAATGATGACAATTTTACCAGCTGGAGACTGGCTACATCTGGGGTTTCTAAAAACATTGCGGTGCCTTTCATCATGCAACTGCACATGTGAAACCAACTTTGAAAGAGCACACGAGGTACATCTTATCCTGCTCAGATGAGACAAAGGCAAGCAGAAATCTCAGGTGTAGGTAGCAACTGATAGGTTTGGATTTCTCCTTTGCCAGTTGCTATGTCAGGATGGGCTGAATTTCCAAAGGTGCCGCATACTCAAACTCCCAGTTGACAAGAGAGACTCAAACAGTCCATTATACCACCAAAAATTATGTCCCTTGAAGTCTTAAGCCAGGCACCAAATATGCATAACCAATCTTAAAAAAACAGGCATAAGCCACTTGCTTCACCTCACATAGTGCATGAACTGCACAACATGGAAAAATAACAGGCAATGTTATGGAGAGATAATGTGAATTTTCATGAAGGCTTACATACTGTAAAATACAGTTTAACTTAGTATTTCACCATACTGTTTCACTGCTGCTTTTCATAAATGAGGAAAGCAACATCAGATGCAAGAATCAGCTCAGAAACTCTGTCTCAGCATTCCTTACTCCATCTCAGCCTCTCTGTGCTGCTCCCATGCAGCAAAGTCTCCAGTGTTTCACAAGATTCCTCTGCACGACTGAAACAGCGCTGATACTGCCACATTTTGTGCATTTGAACGTGTGGTGTATAATCTCAGCTCTGTTTGTCTATGTGTGGGGACTAACCCGTGTAGCCGCATATGTATGGACCAAGCTGTGCCGAGCTATCGCGCCCTGCTGCACACCTGCAGGTAGTTCACACTCAGCATACAGCTCTGGAATCTCTCTCCCTAGTCCTCTCTGCATAAATCAAGCAGCAGGGAGGCTCAGAAACATGACGAATACGTTGGCTAGAAGATCTCCTGCTGTAAAGACACAGAGAGGAAGGGGGATACTAAACTAACCTTGCCTTGGATGGAAAAGCAGCTGGAATTTAATGTTCTTGGAAGCCAGCCCTGGCTGTTCAGATGTGGATCTGTCAGGGAAGTCCCCAGTGGGGGCATTGCTCATTCTCCAAAACTAAAATGTCAAGAGAAAGCACTGGAAATCGTTAAGCACTCCGTTCAACATTTCTTGAACAATCTCAGGCTGGGGGGGAAAGCCTCTTGACCACAAACAAAACAGAAACAAATTCTCAGCGTTAATATGAAACAGAGGGGGAGATCATCAGGAATCTGAACCGGGATTTTGCTTAATTGTGTCAGTCTGAAATGATACAACATCAAGGAGCCTTAAGACAACAAGAAGGAAAAGAGCAGAAAGAAGAAAAATAAGAAAAGATAAATAGAATTGTGTTTGGCTTGGGTTTTCAGGGACTTCACCATTACAACCCACCTTGTGCCACTGCCTTGCACCAGCTATACCACCCACACGTTGCAAGCTGTGCTTGGTCACCATGAACTCAAAGTGGAAGAGACATGGTGGTCAAATAGAAGGCAACGAAGAAAGCCTTCCCCTGGAGAAGAGCTAGCAGATCCCACAAAAGCTGTATCTCACTGGCACAAACTCCGTTTGGAAGTGCATCACTACTTTTCCTAGAGTTCAAATTAAGAAAAAAAGGAGGCCATTTTGCCATCTGCTACAAAAGTGCAGCTCTAGAAAAAGCGTGCGTGAGTTTTAATCCTGTACCAGTTTAGACACACATACCAACTGGCTATTATGGAAATACGTTTCTGGAGTTCATACTTCCCAGCCCTTCCAGGGTGAGGGAAGATTTTCTTACAGATGTGCCTCTCCCTCCAAACACTTCACTAGTGAGGTACTTTATGAATCACTGACAGAAAGGCATAACAGTCAGTACTGAATTTTGATGCCATGCTATGGAAATATACACCATGGGAACCACCACCTTTCAAGTAGAAATACAAATGACTAAGTCATGCCCATTGAAATAACTAAAAGCCCACTGGCCATTTTTGCAGAAACAGAGGCAAACTTGGTAAGTGGCAGGTTAAACTGGATAGGTTTTTTTGTTTGATGGCAGAAAGATTTGTACACCCTAACAAAATAAGGTTCTGTATTTTATGAGTTGGGTAAACTGGTTGCTCAGTGTTGGCTAAACTGGTTGCTTACTGTTGGCTGATCCAATAGGTGCCAGAAATGATTTCTCTTTTTCTGCATGATCTGTAAAGCATTTGGCAACCCCTTTTGGATTAAAGCTGTATCAAGGCGGGGGCGGGGGGGGAATCACTATTGTACTCAGCTGAAGTGTTAAATTTTCAGGAATCAACTGAGAAAGTGCTCCACATTAGCTGAACTTTTTTTTTCCCCAGTTAGGATTAGTAACATTTCTTACAGTGCTGGAAAGCACAGGTAACATTTTCCTGAATGGTCCTACTGAGGACCACTGCACATTGATGAAGCATTTAGTCTCATGGCAACAGAAAAATGGACTTTATCCTATTCCCTGAATGCCTGTCGAGGTTCTGCCTAAAGAGCTGCTACAGGGCAGATGGAAGGGAGAGGTTTTGAAGCAGGCTAGAAGACTGCCTCTGCCCAACACTCTGCTGAAAAGCTCATGAAGACAGAGCACAAGGTGTGTGTGAATCCAGGGACTGCTACTATGGAGCATCAGATAGGGACTGAAAGGATCCCCCAAAGCAGTCCTGAGGGTAGTGTGGCACAACCGTGCAACTTCTTTGAGGGCTGGGGAAGGAAACAAGAGAAGCAGAATTCTGAGGTATGAGAGAGAATTTCCCGAATTTGTTTATACACAGGTATTAATGGACAAGTTCCAGCAGAAAAGATAGATATAGCTTTTAAAAAAAAAAAAAAAAAAAATCAGCAAAATGAGAAGCAGCCTTTGTGCATTGGGATGAGACACCCCTTCCCAGAACAGGCTTCCAAGCAGAAACAAACCACATTTATTCCAATATCTAGCAGCATACATTGGATTTAAATTGACAGAATTAAAAAAAAAAAAAAAAGTTTTATCCTCCCACAAGCTGACTGGTATAGCAATTTTCATCTAAAGCAGCAGCAGATCACCAAGACAAACATATTCACAGGGATTTCCTGTCAAAAGTCACTCTAATACAAACATATTTTTACTGGGAGAAAATAAAGCTCACTAGTGACATCAGCAGAACACTATTTCCATTTAAAATGAAGAGCGTGGCAACTTCAGTTTTAGTGGAAATTAAAGTGTGCTGGCACTGTCAACTAACTGTAAAGCCACTTGAGGGTTTTGTTTAATTTTTAATTTAAAAAAAAAAAAACTTCGGAACGGGACATACTGTCAATACTTTTACAGATGCAATCCCACTTTCCGTGTGTGCTAATGGAACCCTTACAGTTCTCAATTCACATGACTTAAATTTGCGTTACCACAAGAAATGTGTTATGACTTCAAATCTTTAGCCTGATCTTTTAGCAAAAATTAAAAGAACATTTTTCCATAGCTTGTAATTACTTATGTACAAAATATCTGTTTATCCATTGTTCTGATTAGTCTTCTAATACTAACAAAGGAACCAGAGTCCATCTTTGGAGAAGTTGCATCAGTTAAACTTGCATTTTCAGAGTAGCTGAGACCCCCACAATTTAAATTAAGATAAACAGAGGCTCATAGGTATTTGAAATGTTAAATTCTTTGATGTTCAGACATCATAACTTGAAAGTTTTCATCTTACAGACTTGAATTTCAATAGAAGGTATAACTCAAGGAAATTGTGGGCTACCCTGTGAGCTCCCAGAAAGTGGCAGATTTCAGTAAGAGTTGCACCATTGTAGCCAGGCGTACTTGTCCCTGCAGTACTATTGGACTCAAATTAGTATTTTGTACTGCTTACAAACTAGAACTACTATGACATTTTAAGAAGTACCTTTAGAAGATGACATTTCCTTCAATATTTAACAGTCTCTGAGACTGTTCATAAGAGACTTCAGCCCAGAAGAGACTTCCTACATTGCTAAGTGCTGTCTTGTGGTATTGCAGACATCTAAGTAGTAGTATAATTTCTTTCATGATC
>VYZW01046108.1:2883-25994 GCA_013401315.1 Balaeniceps rex
ATGTGTAGAGATGCATGTGCATGTCTGTTTGCATTCACTTTTTTTTTGTTTCTTAATGATTAAGAATACTTCTGTTTCCTTACCCTGCTTTCATTATTTTTAACAAAGTCAGAGTGGGCCATTTGTGCCATATACTATCTTATATAATATTTAAGATTTTAATGATCAATATCTATGCAGATATGTTAGATGACTGTGAAAAAAATGTTTCATATTCTTCATATTGTCTCCCATCAGCATACTCTAACCATCTGAACTGATCTGGTAGACCTCATGAAGATTATATGTGTCTTTGACTGTGTTTTCTTTGTAGTATTAAGTGATGTTCCTGTTTTTTTAATAGGCTAGTCAGTGTTTCTTTTTAGAATTAGTGTATCGGCACTATTAATGTGCTGCTATTGAATACCACTTAAAATGCATTATTATATCTATTATCATTTTAATCTTCACTTAGAGTCTCAGTCACATACTGTAAAATAATTGGCATTCAGTTTCCTCATGTTTAGCCTCTACTGTAGGAAGAATTTTGTATGTCAATTTAGATACATTGATCAGTGGGAACTACATTATTTCCACTGACTCATTGGGTTTCGGGTTAGGATCTAAATATTCTTCCTTAAAGGTGTACAGGACTGAAGTAAAACACATCCTACTTCAAAAAGGAGAACAGTGTATCCCCTGTAGAGGGCACTGCTGAAAATAATAATAATTTTTAAAAAGCATTCCTATAACACCCCCAAATCATTTGAAGCCAAATTAAGTCAAAGGAATTGACCAAGATCTATTTATTCAGTGTTTGAAATAGAAGAGCTCAGCTCTGCATAAACAATGTAACATTCAGGAGAAAATATAGATAAGAGTTTTCCATCTTGATAGCTTTTGCAAGCCTATCAGCAAGGCCAAATACGTTCATTTAGCAAGTGAAAGGCCTGAAGTTTCCTTTGTGGCACCATATCAGGACCTGCTGCTCTGGGCCACAGCCAGCCCAAGCTTCCCAGCTCTGGTGAAATGGCTTCTCGGCAGCTCTCTTTTTTGGAGGATTTGGTGTTGTTGACTGTCCATTTGCATTATGAAGTTCTGTCTCTTGAAGATGCCAAAAGCTTAGCAACCCAGGGTTATTTTGGTAATATAGTGTTAGTAACTTAAAAAAGGAGGGAGGGGAAAGTGGTTTAGGTCTTCCTCATTGAGGGTGAAGTAGACCCAGTGGCTAGGATCTAAATTTGGCATTTGTTCTTCTACAAGTTTCCTGCATGGCAAAAGGCAAATCACAGTTCCTATCTAGTTATTCTTTATATGTCTGTATTTTTATATTTTATAGTGTATTTATATGTTGTATTTTAAATTCAAGCATCAGTCCATGTAGGCATGGTGGCATTGGTTGATAGTTGGACTAGATGATCGTAGAGGTCTTTTCCAACCTTAATGATTCTATGATTCTATGATTCTATGTTAAATCCCATTCTATTTTCAATCATTCAGTAGATGTGGTGAAAACCCCGGGTAGAAAAAAAAAAGGTCAAGTTTAAAGGTGGAGTCTACATTATTCCTTTGTGCAGGCTGAAGTGTAGGATCATAGAACAGTAGAATGGTTTGGGTTGGAAGGGACCCTTAAAGATCATCTAGTTCCAACACCCCTACCGTGGACAGGGACATCTTTCACTAGATCAGGTTGCTCAAAACCCTATCCAGCCTGACTTTGAACACTTCAGGGATGGGACATCCACAACTTCTTTGGACAACCCGTTCCAGTGTCTCACCACTTTCATCGTAAAGAATTTCCTCCTTATATGTAATCAAATCTATACTCTTTTAGTTTAAAACCGTTACCCCTTGTCCTATCACTACAGGCCCTGGTAAAAAGTCTCTCTCCTGCTCTATAGTACTGATTCCACTGTAGAGGAGCTAAGCCTAAGACCTTTTATCCCATGCTCTCTTGGAGACACATCTTATGGCTGACAAGAGAACAGTTTATTGGGCTACTTCCTAGGGCGACCCAACATCATGTACACTGTAGAAGATGAAATGTGCCTAGGCTTCAGGCATCTTGTAGGGTATCCAGTCATCCTGTGAATTCACTGTTATCTTTTAAGCATGTTTAAGGCTAAGTCTTCACTGAGCAGTAACAAAGAACTGCTAATGTTCTTCACTGTTGCTTTTCAATAGTGTTTTTTCAATACTCCCTTATTTTGAAATGCATTGCAAATTGCAAAATACTTACCTTTGGTGGTGGTGTAGAACATCAGTAAGTAATGTGCATATGCAGCAAGAATGAACTTTCTTGTACCCGCCTACTGAGGATGAGTATTTGTTTTGTTTTCAGTTATTCTGAAATGTCTTATACCACTCACTGTTAGGAATACTGTACTGATCTAACGTGGCAATTTCTGTTTCTAGTTTCCTAATGGTTCTCTATGTATCCAATGACAGAGATCTGTGGAAGGGAAGATTTCTTAGGAAGAAAGGAGCTTAAAAAAGACTCTCGAAACCTTTGGTGTGATCTTCATGCATTCTAAATAGCTGATTTCTTGAGTCATTTCACAATGGTTGTGAATGCTTCTGACTATGCTGTTGGGTTAAGGGAATGCATCAGACAGCTTTCTCTCGCAATATATAAAAAGCTAACATCCAAACAAAAATTCTTCCTGACAAAAGCTGTGGCTTGTGTCAGAAGTGAAAATTAAATGCAAGATGGATGATTCAATCCAAAATGGCATTTTAGCCTTGAGGACACACTACATCTTTTTTATTGTGCAATCTGTAATTAAAAGTCAGACAATAGCTCAATGTCCCAGAAGAAAAAGGAAAATACAAAATATGTGTCTTTTACAAGCAAGTGGTAATTTCATTTTCACATCACAATTTTTCGTAAGGTCAGGAAAAGAGAAAAGATGAGAGTCAGAAGCCCTGATTATTAGAATTATAACTGGGCATAATGTTCATTCTTGAATTTAATTAATGAATGAGGAAAATAGGGCAGTAGAGAAAGCAGAGACATACTACTATCTGTGAAATGAAGACATGATAAGAAATAGTTAACTGATGAGTTGAAAAGTTTCATTAATTTTTATATATTAACAACAGGTCTAGTAAAGTTAAGGAAAAAAAAAGATTGTTTAGGTAAAACTCTTAAATGAACATTTCTTCAAAACATACATATAAAAATACATTTTATATGTTTTATGAATATATAATAACAAAATAGATAAGTAGAAGTTGTATTTCCTGCTTATTTTTATTGCTCACTTTTCTTTCTCATGTAAAGTAAGATTGATTTTCATTCTTGTTCCAGTTTAACTGAATGCAATTTAAAGAAAAAATCAAACAGAAGTTAGTTAGTCTCAGGTATTTCCAACTCACTGTTGTTAAACACAGGGTTGAACCAAAGGCTTAAAAATTCTTCATACTTAGGGGCATGTTAACACAAATAAATATTCTCTTTCATGTGAAAATAAGTATTAAATGTTTTAACTTTCTATTAAAAAGAAAGCAGTACTGTACTCTTTTCCGAGGGGGGGGTTAGCAAAAGAAGGGAAGAAGGAATGCATCTGACATAAGCAGAAACAGTTAGTTCATTGTAAGATATATAAATATACATAAGAATTTTCTTATTTTTCCTTTCTGAAGAAACAACCTTTTAAAAATCACCAACTAATCTCAAACAATTCTGGTATGTAATACTCTATTCACGTATCTATTTATTTACTAAAATGGCCATATGTAAAAACATTTATCAGAACAGTACACAAACAGTTGGGATTTTTTTTTCTTCTTTTAAGGCTACTATGCCTAAATCTTTATGATTCTCAGTTTTGTGTGAAAACTCAGATGCTGGGCTTTTAATCATACAGTTTTGAGCTCTAATGCAGCTGTAAACCATCCACAAAGGCAGCTGCTGAACAGTTCTAGACTGAAGCAATATCAGGGATACGCAGCAGTCTTCTCCCATGAGCAGAGTCATTCTATGTACCCCATTTAAAGAAATCTCAAAGTGAGTTTATTAAGAAATCATAAGTCTAATTCTTATGTAAGAACATAAAAATCTGTCTCATGTGAGAACATCAACTGTTAGTATGGTAACAAGCTATTACACTTAATGGCGTAATTACAGCAAAACTGTATGTTTTAACCTATTTGTACAAGAAGTACTAAATATATTACATTTCTAATTCTCCATGCAACAGTGTACTCAGTTCTCAGTATCACATCAAACAAGGAAAGTAAAGTATTTTTCACAAGGATAATGTTAAACTTGGTACATTACTGGACATAGAAATTTTTCTTTCACTCATAAGGAAGGAGAGGAAGAGATGACAAAATGTGGTAATTTTATCTGTTCCTTTCCCTATCTGTGTGTATGTTGTTTAAATAATGTTTATTTTTTGCATGTGTGGGAGGCCCTAGTCATTAAAAACAGACTAACACATTTTCATTTTTGATTGTAGTGGTGTGAAGACAAGCATAATGAAAAGGATGACTGGCATGTTAAGGATAATGGGGCTAGGTTGGACCCATGTATTCCAGGTCTTTATTTAGGCTGGATTTGCAAAAATGATCAGCAGTTAATTCTGCCCCACTGTAGTCAATAGTAACAGGGGCTCCCAGGGACTTCAGAGATTTTAAAATTCCACAGCTAAAACTCTGTATTTACAGTATGTCCTACTCCTAATAAAATAGCTGAGAAAGAAGTGATCTATGCTGTTTTGAGTTCCCCAGAGCTTTCCTAGCATAGCATTTTTTTCCATCTTCTACTCTTTTTCTCAAAAATATCTTATATTCCACACATATACATAGTCTGTATAAACATTGACTGTAGAATAGTTTTGATGGGAATGACCCTTCCCTCTTAATTATTTTCATTATTTATAGCTGTACATGTGAAAAGTACAATGAACTATGTCATATCCAAAGTAGTACATGGTTTCTTCTATTGTCTTTTTGGCTATTCTGGCTCAGTAAGCTTAGTTTTCATTTTCTGTTGCACAACTCTGTCAAGTATTAAGTAGCTAAATTTAATACTTAATTATTAAATGTTGAATTGTGCAAGCCATGCAAGTTTGGTTTGCAGATGTTGACAGTGGGCCAAATCTAAAGCTGGAACAGAAAGGTGGCTTTGGGCCAAATTCCCTGCCATAGCTTAATGAAAACTGAACTGAAGTCTTTCTGCTACTTGTTTGGAGCTTCATTGCAGATGGCCAAACAATCCTACGTGAATAACTTCAACAGCCTCCTACCAAGTAGAATGGAATCTAGTAAAATATGTGTTTAGGACATAAAGAAGTAGCAATCAATACAGCTTCATTAGCCTCACACCTACTTTATACATTTAGTGTTATTAGCTCAGTATTTACCACCAGGTTTCCCAATGATTAAAATGCTATGTTATAGAATATTTGGCTTAAGCTTCTCTAGTACTGGCCTTCTTGTGGCAACCAGTGGTCACCATCTTAAAACGGGGCAAGCAAAACTCCCTTACTTCTTAGGTACATTGTCAAGATGATAAACACACCTAAAAAGATCACAGCTTCAATATGCCATGGTAAAATAAATAGAGATAGAGCTCCCTCATCCTAAAAGTAATCTGTGGATTTTGTTGTTATGACTTTCAGTGATTTTACCACTGAAAATGACCTCTGAGTCCATCAGTCATAAAATGGTGCAAAGCTTTCCATTCCATGTAGCAGACATTTTGCACAAAGAATCTGGGGCTGGTCATAGATGAATGTCAAGGATTCTTTAGTGCATCATCTTCTAGCATCATCTGAAAGACGCTCACGGCAAATAAAGTCCTGTTGGACTTTTTTTAAAAAATTGAGGTGTTTTTTTGTTTTTTTCCCTAAGTGATCATGTTCTTTAAAAATCATAAACATTTTGAATAGACAAATGAAAAACACAATTATTTCTTCTCTTACGAGTAAAGTGCATTGAATGAAATCATATCCAAGGCAAAGTGATGAAGAGTGCCCTGCTGGAGCTATAATTACTGTTGTTTAGTTTGTGGTTTCATTTTCATATTTGGGATTCACATTCCCAAAAATCACAAGTTTAGTCATAGTATTTGGTAATGTTGTTCTTAAAACTTATGGTCATTGTATGTGTATTAGCTTTGCATGGCAAGGTTTTGGTAGTGGGGAGGCTACAGGGGTGGCTTCAGTGAGAAGCTGCTAGAAGCTTCCCCTATGGCCGATAGAGCCAATGCCAGCTGGCTCCAAGACGGACCCACCACTGGCCAAGGCTGAGCCCATCAGCGACAGTGGTAGCGCCTCTGTTGATAACATATTTGAGAAGGGGAAAAAAACAACAGGACACTGCAGCTGGAGTGAATGAGAATATGTAAGAGGAATGACTCTGCAGACACCAAAGTCAGTGAAGGAGTGGGGGAGGTGCTCCAGGCGCCAGAGCAGATTCCCCTGCAGTTTGTGGTGAAGACCATGGTGAGGCAGGCTGTCCCCCTGCACCCCATGGATGTTAATGGTGGAGCAGATATCCACCTGCAGCCCGTGGAAGACCCCATGCCAGAGCAGTTCATGAAGAACTGCAGTCCATGGGAAGGACTCACATTGGAGGAGTTCATGGAGGACTGTCTCCTGTGGGACGGACACCACACTGGAGCAGGGGAAGAGTGTGAGGAGTCCTCCCCTTAAGGAGGAAGGAGTGGCAGAGTTAACGTGTGATGAACTGACCGCAACCCCCATTCCCTGTCCCCCTGCGTTGCTGGAGGGGAAGAGGTAGAGAACTCTCGAGTGAATTTGAGCCTAGGCAGAAGGGAGGGGTGGAGGGAAGGTGTTTTAAGATTTAGTTTTTATTTTCTCATTGCCTTACTCTGATTTGTTGGTAATAAATTAAACTAATTTCCCCAAGTTGAGTCTATTTTGCCTGTGACATTAATTGGTGAATGATCTCTCCCTGCTCTGACCTTGACCCACGAGCCTTTCATTATATTTTCTCTCCCCTGTCCAGCTGAGGAGGGGGAAAGGTGGAGTGGCTTTGGTGGGAAGCTGGCATCCAGCCAGGGTCAGCCTACCACAGTATGTTGGCTGCATTTGCAATGTGCCTTCTGTGGATTAGATACAGAGAGATACATTTTAAATTTGGGAAAATTTATATATTTAAAGATTAGGGAAAGGGTTTTGTCAAGGTTCTGGTTTTATTTCTATGCATGTGTCTTATTTATTGCTGTTACACAGGACAGTGTTTTCTATGCTCACTAGTATTATTAGATTCCTTAATAAACATCATGGACAAAGGCAATACACTGTATTCCTTAGTCTCACTTTATTCTTTCTCAATTTTTCAAAGATTACTGTTTATTATAGCTAGTACTCTCATTTTTATCAATCTGGATGTATTTAAAGCCTAGAAGGTAAATGCACAAGAGATACCTATTATGTATAGGCATCCATGCTTTGATTTTTATTCCTGTGCTTAGATTTTAGACATATCTTGTACATCAAAAGGAATTTGGAAATGGTAGAAATTCTCATTGGCTTTTACTTCAGTTCTTTATCTTCCTCATAAAAGAGTGTTGGTGAGAATTATGCTGTTACTAAAAAAAAGTATAAGAAAATACAATGGTCTAGCCTCCCTGCAATTGTAGGCTCTGTATCTCAGATTTTTTTGTAACTTTAACTATGTTATAAAGCAAAAAAAACAGATCTTGTATCTCTCAGCTGTAGCTTTCCCACTTGCATTTCACAGACCTGCTGCAAAAGTTGTGTGAGTTTTGATGTCATGATATGTATGCCATGATGCTTAATGGTTAGGTGGCCAGCTAACAGAGTGAGCTTCAAGATACTGAAGGCATCCAAAGAGTAGCTAGCCTGAGATAGTCATGCATGAGAAAGCTACTTTAGTGTGTAAGTCCCTTTTATGAAAACTTGAATGCCTAAGCAGTTAGGAAGGAGTTTGGTGCCTGAGAAAATCTTTATAAGCATAACCAAAAATACAAGCATCTAGGTCATGCCTGCAAAGACTTGAGGTTCTTTGTTTCATATTCTATATTTCACTAAGAAACGAATGAGTTTCCATTGCTCTACTTCCTTTTGTTTCTCTTATTTAAACAAAGTACCTTAAAATCCTTATCTAGGAATAGAGTTTATACCCTTCATCAGTGGATCTATTCATCCAGAAAGGTATTAGTGAATGAAGAACTCTCTCTTGTGCTGGATGATCTGCCTTAGGAAAGACAGTAGAAATAGGCCCAGTAGCAATAATACATTCAAAACAAAGCATCTGAGCAGATTCAGGCAGCTGTATATGTGTAAAGCTACAACATTCACAAATTACATCTGCATGTTTCAATATTATTATGTCATGTATTGTGAGGAAAATGATAGTACTGTTTATTTATTAGTATAGCTTTTGGTTATTTAAACCAAAGGGATTCCAAAAATCCAATTTTCTTCTCACTGTTTTGTAGTTTGATTTTTACACTTGTTTGTTTTAACAGATGAGAGCTTCTGTAGCTGGTTTCACAATCAGACTGAGGTTATTAAATGACATTGTGCAGTGGAATGAGAATACAGGACCTGAGCCTCTCATATCCCCTAAGAAAATTTTAAATTAGTTCAATACTACATGTGAATGTTTGCATTTTCAATGCTGCAGGAGAATGCTTGTTTATTTAAGAACAGTTTTAATAAGATTTTAAAAATGCTACAATTACACTGATTTATTTGAAAAAAGTCCACATTTTGGGCCAATTCAAAATTTGGAGAGTTCCTTCTGTTTAATCACTTCTACAAAATTAAGTTATCATTATGTTGAATACTTATTGGCCTTGGTTTTCTCAACTGCATTTCAAACTAACATAGCCCAGACAGTATTTAAGTCACAAAGGATTGATGTCATTCAATTTATAGGAAAATACCTAATGAACCACACACTGTTTTGCTCTTTACTCAGGACCGGCTATGGCTGCCAGTCATTCTCTACAATTACTTCCCAGTGATACATTTCATTATTACCTGATAAATGGTCTGAGAAGATGTCTCAAAAGTGTTAATGGGCACGTCTTGCAAGATTTGGAATTTCACTGCGAATGAATGCCAAATAATGCTCAACTTTTTTGGAAGTAGATGTAGGTAAAGGTACATTGTGAGAAGCTTTACTGTATAGTGTTTCAGCAAGAGACAGAAAGCTCCTTGAAAGCTCATTTTATGCACTACAAGAAAAGCTTAGAGAAGAAAAACAGAACATTTTGCTCAAACTCTATCCAAGCAACATGCATGTAAAATTACTATTCCAGATATTGCAGTTTTATTGTGTGTTGAAGTAGTCCCAAATACACTGTAGATGGAAGAAAGTGCAGTGTTATGTTTGTGTTGTACGAGCTGAGCAGCCACAAGCTGTTGAGTTAACACTGGATTCTGTTTCGGCAGTCTCTGTAGTTCCTTGAACTGTTTACCTTTAGTACTTCAGAGGTTAAATCTGCATTTACTGATTGTGATTGCTATGTCTGGAGAGCTATCCTACAAGTAAATATGACTTTTGATATACCTTCTGTAATCTGCTCAGTTCTCTACTGTTCTTAACTGGTACTGGACCAAATATCACAAAATAAGCAAACACTAGAACGTGTGCTTTAACAACTAAATTACTTGATTGTCTGTTAACTAATGATGTAATTACTAAGTACTAGGATAACAGAAAGTTATTCTTGTATTAAAATAGTGACTGTAGTAAAACAGGTCTATGTAATTTTGTAATATTCATGCTGGACAACAGAGGACATTGCTCAGATATGAAGAGGAAATCAAAGACTTTCCTGAATGGGTTGCCTTCTCTTTGAGTGTTTAGCTCTGAATTCTCCCCAGATTCCCTAGGCTATTTGCCATTGCTATGCTGTGCCACTCTCATTCTTTCGTATCTCTGGATAAATACCTTAAAACCTGTATTCACCATTTCTACTTGCATGTGCCACATTCTTCTGGTCTTTCTCCTTCTACTTTAAATCTCTAAGGAAACTTTTTCTTCAATTCTTTTGTTAGCAGTTTGTCACGACCACAGTTAAGCTTCCTTTGGAAATGTTTTAAGCCCACTCCCTGGGCCAGGGCATTTTGAGTCCAGGTGGTTTCCAGCAGCTATCTCTGGTGCCAGTCTCTCTGGCAAAACTCAGGGCACAACACAATATAAAAATGGAGATCTGATTTGGAAAGAAATGTTGAGCTCAAAATCATCATCTAGAAAAATAAAAGTTAAACAAAAGAAACGCTGTGTGGAGCTGCACATGCTGTGGTGAGTGCAAGCCAAGGTAATGTGTTTGAAAGCCAAAGCATTTTGAAGAAGCAGCAGGAACTCCAGTGGCTTGCGTGGCTTTCTGAGAACTTGTAACTGGTAGCAGAATGTGCCCAGCATGGGCAAGCAGGAGGAGTAGTTCAGGAGAATTAGTCTCGGAATGAACAACTTTGCAAGAGACAACGAGTGCTTACAAGCAACTTGGGAGGTTTGCTAGTTCTACTTCTGAAACAGGTGCATAAAACCATGTGGTGCCAGCAACAGTGGTGTTAGTGTCAAAAAAATCAGTAACATCAGTAAAGGGTAAAGGTGGGACCTACAGGGACAATCTCATTCACGCTGACTATTCAGGTAAACTAAATATCTTTGTCTGTCAATGTCCAGTGAGCTGGCTAGCTATCCATTCTTACTGTGCAACTGAAAGGTGCCATGTGCTGTGTAGGGGGAGAAATCCATTGTTCGATTAAATTAAATAACGTCATCTATGTTCCCTTGCTAAGGGGGAGCAGTCATTGGAAGGACTAGGATTGACCATGTATGCAAAAATACCATCATTCAGGACAAGGGAAAGCTCTTAAGAGAGCAGTGAACAGGTACCTGAAAGTGTCTGGTTCTTTGAGGGTCAGGATCCAAAAAAAGTTTCTTTGCCCTAAGAGGTTAAAAAAGGGATGAATTTACTAACTGCTCTGGGAAATAGCGAGAGACCAGAAGAACTCATCACTTAGTATTCTAAAGGAATTACATTGCTGTGTAAAAGAGAACCTTTTCATTATTTGTGTGGAACTGAAATGTTTTCAGAAACAGCAGGTGATATTTTTCTATACTTGGTAAATAGGATTCTGGCAGTTGGTCATAGAAAACCAGGGCAGAGGTTTATGATCATTGATGACTCCTTGTGGGAGTGATATTTGGGCTATGTTTTTCATCCTAGGCATTTCACTGAAAAAAATGCATCAATGTTGTGATGACTGTGGGGGTACAGAAGTTCATCTAGATGGTGTTTTGGTCTGGGGAGAAATAGGAGAAGAATAGGACTGGTGACCCTAACAGGCTTTAGAAAGAACCAGAACCTGCAAAAGAACATGTTGTTGAGGAAACTAAGTTTCTAAAAAATCCAGAGAAAAAGCAGGCTTTCTTTTGGTGTCTGCTGTTGTCCTTTCTTTCAAAATGGAGACAGAAGAGGTGGAAGTAGATAAGGATGAGTTAAATGGCATTGATCAGTCTGTGACTGGCTTTTCCATACTATATAGGTCTGAATTAATGTCTCAATCAGATGCTTATTAAATGGCCAATTCATTCCGCATTCACCCCTTCAAGCTAAATCCACCTCTCATATATCAGGACCTCCTGGTTTGCATCCAGATAGACAATCTAAACCATCCATGGATCAGGACAATATAGCCTAAACTCTTAATCCTTTTCTCCTCAATGCCTAGGATATAATTCCTCACCATCTAACTTCGAAATTCCTGTTTACTTCTTCATAACTCCTTTGACCAGATCCTCTGTAAGTTCTTTCTATTACTGTGCATGAAGGAGAGGCAAACAAGAGACTGTGTGAACTCTTAGTCCCTAAAACTTTATTTTCCTGTCCTTTCCTTTGATGTTTGGAATGTTTTAATTATAGAGACATTAGGATCTGAAATGTGTAGAGTCGTGCAAACAGCCCTATATATTGCCTGGTTGTATATATCTTTTCCTGTGACTCTTGCCCTTGTGTGATGGGTTGGTGTATGTGACAGCCAGTGGAGATTTTACGTGTCAGCAAGATACCCAAGTGCAGAATGTGGCAAATCACCCTTCTTTCTTCATCAACCATTGTGTACTTCATCTGTACAGTAACTGATGGCTGTGATGTTCTTACTGCAGCCTAGCCTCACAAATACCCCCAAACTAGCTAGACCTTGTCTCCACAGAAGTTATTTACGTGCAGAAGATCATTCTCTTTTATAGCTTTTGTTTGTTTATGCTTTAATCCATACCTGCCTTTCATGTTATTAGCCTGGTAATGACCTTTTCTTTTATTTGTATCTGCAGTTCCCTTGACCTTTGTTCCAGCTCAGAGATTGTTTTTCAACATAAGCAGAAGTGCTCTTTTGTTTGCTAATGTATGGTAACAGACTAGTAGTAGTAGTTCATCTAAGACATACTTAAGTAAAGCAGACCTGTTGGAAACAGTGGAATTTGTCATGGCATGAGATGGCAGTGAAGCCTTCATATTATGTTGCTTTACCTTGTATCCATATCGGCAAACTTTCTGGTTGGCTTTCATAAAAGTTTTATGAACTTTTTGACTAAAAAAACCCCCAAATTGCAATACCTTTCCTTTGAAATAAGGTTTGTAAATTACAGAAATTTTACATAGTTTCTTAGCCTGCCTTCTAATTATTGAACACACATAGTCGTCTTAGTTCACCTTTTGTTCCTTCTTCAACTTCCTGTGAAGTCATGAATGTTGGTTTGGTTGCTTCCTTGCCTTTCCATCTGTGATGATGTACTAAGCACAATATGATTGCAGTTTAAGCAAGAACACAGTTTTTGCAGAGTATCTAAGGACGTAGACAGGACAAGGGTGGTAAGTAATATCCATAGTTAAAGTAACTAGGTGAATTCCTAGGCATACAATCCCCTTTTCATTTTAAGCTGAAAAAAATAGAAATATAGCTGAAAGCAGGGGGAAAAAAAAAAAAATAACCCTGGTTATCTTCAACAGTGAAGTACATGTATCAGACATAGGATTTGGTGAAAGTGGTTACCCCTTTCCAATTTTTTTTATTGCGTCATGGTAGCATCAGAATATCTTTTTGTTGTGTGTCAAACTATATTTGTTTGTCCTCCTGTCTTGTTTCTAGGAGGAGAAATACATGCAGTGTCATAGGAGTTTTCTGCTTGAAGTTTTTTTCTTTATAGTGTATGTATGTTGCTGTGCATTTATGTCAGAAAAAGACTAAACCCCATTGTCCTTAATTCCCCGGCACACTGGGGCATGCTGATGCTCTCAAAAGCTTTATATTGGCAACATGGGCAAAGACTACAATTCTCCAAAGAGAGTAATTTTGTCTTAGAAGGTGAAGTAATTGATTTCAGTCCTTATCTGGTGCTTTAGGAAACATCAGTTGTTCTGAATCCCAGCGTGGATATCCCAACATAAAGATGAGAGCAAAGAACTTGAGTTTGATACTATACACTGGAAAATCAGTATATAGAACTTATGTTTGATAAGGTAGCTTAGACAAGCTTCATGTGTAATTCTGTTGCAGCTTTCTGTATTTATTGGGGACTTTCCTAGGTACTGAGATACTTCCAGTATCTCCAGGTTTACTGCAGTTCTGTAACTGAATCATGGGAGGATAAAGAGGTGAATAACAGCTAAGATTCTTACAAATGGGAAAAAATCTCTTAGTCGAGAGGGAGTACAAATCATTTTAAAACTAGTATGTGAAAGCTGAGCTCTAGCAAAAAATTCAAAGGTACATTTGAACTAAGGATGAATACCATTTGTCACTCTGATCTTTTAACTCAAGGAAATTTTACTATGGGGTTGGTTGGGGTTTTTTTTTTGGAGGGGGGTGGAGGAGGAGGGTTCATTTTTGTTTTCAGTTTTGCATACTTATTCTTCACCTGTGACCTGATTTTCTTCAAAGCGCTTGGACCAGTTTGGTGGCACCGTAGTAGTCGTATTGAGTAGGGAGGAGAGTGTTATTTGCATGTTATTAGTATGTTATTACTACTTGAGACTGTGCTATTACAGCACTTCTTCTGGAAGCAGCCTTTAATTTTTTAAAAGGATGAAAAAATAGTTGCATATGAGGGAGATCACAAATACGAGACTTTTTAAGCAGTTCCCCTGGAACCTGGCTGTACCCATCACACAATACAACCTTACCTTATGGTCAACTTCACTGAAGCCTGCAGAGAGGAATGGAACAAGAGGATGGCCATTTGCCCTTTATTCACTAAAAGAAGAATGTCCCTGAAGAATCTGAAGTTCACTTTTAGCTACCTCTGACCTAATGTACCATCTCTATCATATAAAATTTTCTGCCAGCCCCAGGTATGTGCATGTCTCCAAGTGATTTTTCATCAGCTGTGGACACATGCTAAACTTTTACCCCGCACAGCCTTTCTAAAAACTTTTGAAATCTTACATTCTGAGTGAATGTAAAAATATATCTTGCCATTAGCAGTTTAAGATTTCAAACTGTGCCTGCCACAAGCACTTGTGTCTGACTTTTGAAGACTATAATTTGAAAGTTTCAGTGAAACTTTTCCTATTTACAGAAACCCTAAAACAAGTTGCACTTTCCCATTTAAAACCTCAACAAAACAACAGAGAATTTATAACATAAATTGCTACTTTCCAAAGGTTCCATTTAATACTAATAATTTCATTCTAAAGCCTGTCCAACTCAGCTAAATAGAAGCGATTTACTGCATACTGCTGTGATCATGGTGACAAGATCCCATTGAGAGATGTGTTTGCACATTTTCCAAAGTCCCAGTTCTGTTCTGTTTCCACAATGCAATTTTTTTTCCAATCCTCAATTCTTTCTAACAAAAAGAATGATGATTTAGTGTAAAAGTAATAAATTACACAGTAGAAAATAATGCTCCGCAGTAAGGTTAAAGAGTAGGTCTGACCATATACACCATGTCTGTACCACAAATTGGAGTGTTTATTGAATGGAATGATGTGATCTGGAGAGATAAAAGTTGACTTACATTTGCTGGAAATTTAGCAGAGTCTGTGTTTAAATGGATTTAATTTATAATTATATAAAAACTTAGATGGGTTACAGAGCTTCATAGTGTGTTTATGTGATCTTCAATTTTACCAGAGTTTCTTGAAGCTGTTCAGTTAATATATCTACCAAGAGCTTCTTCGCCTGCTTCAGGTACAGCTGGGTCTTTCTTTAATTTGAAACATGGGCCAAAAGTACTCAGCTGCATGTGTAGTACAATCCATTTCTATAGTTCTTGTGCACATTATCACAGAGGGAAGACACCCATTGCCTTCCACAAGCTGTAGGAAAGGCTACTAAATCCGCAAAGACATAATGGTCACGTGGCTCAAAAAGATGAGGGTTGTTTTGGGAATCAGTGTCTTCTTGGCTGCTTGAGGTACTTTGCACTGCCATGTTTGAGAAATGTGCAGTTGGGTCAGCAATCTGACATCTTCACTATGTTGGGATACAGGGAGTAGTAATCCTGCTTGGAAATTTTTGTATTTTGAGTGAAACAAAAAGGGATTTTATGTTTTGTTTGGGGTTTGGGGTTTGGTTTTTTTTTTTTTGGTCATGGCATATAATTTTGCATCTGTCTTGCAAAAGGCCAAAGACATAAAATAAATGCTCTCCAATAATAGAGAGTAAGTCTTAGCTTGAGGTAAGACAGCAACAACACTGAATTCCAGTTCCCAGATATACGTATGTATACACATATGATACATTTCAAAGATGGGAACAAATTTATTTTGTATAGTTGGTAGTAAAGTGGCTTAAAGAAAAACAATCAGCTTCTGCCACTTGTCCTTTCTGTAGGATTTGCCTTTCTCTGAAGACTCTGCCCCCTTCCTCCTATCTCCTCATGCTCTGTTAGTCCCATTGGTCCTGCTAGCACTTCATCTTCACAGGGCAGAAGATCACATGTCCCCATAGCAGTAAAAGAGGCTGAGAAATGCATCACTGGGTGAGAAACCCTCCAGAAAAAGGCAGCCTTGCTGTGTGAAAGGAAATCTTGATCTAATGAGTTACTCAAATTCCAGTCATGGTGCTTTCATGCCACGCCACCCCTCTTTCTCAGGACTGTTGCCTAAGTCTGCTGAGACCCCAGAGCTGCCTGCTGGGGTCAGCAATGATGATTCCTCATGGAAAAGGAGGGCAGAGCTGCAGCTATCAGGGTACCCTGGGCAGAGCGAACAGTTTCTCCTTGAAGGGCTCTTCAGCTGGATAGTCTGTACGTGTGAGCCATCTGCGCGCCTGTGGCTGTGCTCTGTCCTCCCTCGTAGCCACTGCACAGTCGTGGAGTGAGGGAGAGCAGCAGGGAAGTAACCTCAGGTACAAGGTAGGTGTGAGGACAATGGTAGGTAGATAGGAAAGACAAAAATAAGCCTGGAGCTGTATGATAAAGGGTGATGAGAAGGGGTTTTGTGTGTTTTAAAAGCTACCTGGAAATGGGTTTCTAACAAGTGACTTACATTTTAAAGACTGTAGCTGTGAGGTGAAGGACTGACAATTAAGTGGACAATTTCATTATGGAAGGGCTAATATTACTGAGAGGTTCCTGTGCATAAATTTCATTGATCCCTCTTCTCTTTTTTAAGAAATCGGTATAAGCTGATGAGGAAAAAAAAATCTCAAGTTACAAATAGGGATATTTATTTGATTCCTATTGCCAGATATTTCAAAGGTTTGATTGCATACTGATCTTTATTTTATTTTAAGTCTGATCATTCTTTGACATTGAGTAAATTGTAAATAGTTTTCAAAAATAACAAGGAAAACGCTTATCATTTTGGGAACCCATATTTTATTACACTAATAAAAGAATGTGTGTATGAGTAGGCATAATATACCAGAAGATATAGTGGCCTGTTTTATTTTATATGCTGCTGTATATGTTTATGTTACTATTTAATTGCTTGGATGGGAAGATAATGAATCCTTGTGCATACAAAATGTTTCTGTTATAATCATTTGTGTTTTACATTAGAATAAGATAGTAGAGAGGCACATAGGAAGCCCTGAAAATATTTACACATCCTTCACTTTAAAAGTTATAAATCAAGTAGAATATTTGCAGTTAATTAACAGCTTTAATAACAGGTTCAGTCAATACCTCCAAAGAGATTCTAGAATTGATGTCTTCTTGAATACAGTGTGATCATCTGGCTTTTATTTTCTGACTAGTCCATTCTTTGTAAACTAAATTATGTTTTAAGAACAATAATTTGTGAAGGCTTTTTAAAAGATATCATCCCTTACAGAGAATATTAACTGTATCATCTGAACTGACCAAAAGCGCTTGTTTCTGTCCTCTGATAGCAAAGGTACCTTAGAGAACAGAGACTGTCCAGGAGGTAACCTTTGTGTAGATGTCAGCTCTGGAATGAATGGAATATATCACATATAAAAGAAAAATCCAAAAGGTGAGATGATGAATGGGATTTCTGTAATCAACTGTTAGGACCACAGAGTGTTTTGAGAAGTTTTCAATTAATTTTCCCTGTCTTGTGCCCTAAAATATTTTGTTATTTTCAAAATAAATCCTGAAGGGACTAGGAACTGTTTTGTGGTTTGTCTAAATTAAAGCTAAGGTGATTGTGAAAAAACACGTATCGCCTGCTATTCTCTGGGATCTGAAAGAGACAAACATTCACTTTTTATTTTCTTAACTTATAGTTTTTAGCAAGACTGATAGTCAGAAAGAAAATGATCCATTAGACCAAATATGGCTTTCCTGAGCTAAAACAGACTTCAAGTTGTACCAGGACTATACTTGTTTTTTTGTTGGTTTTTTTAGTTTGGACATTTTCGTAATAAATATCTGTGTGCTCATCTGGCTTTGCTATGGAAGTCTGACTGTGCTAAAAGGTTTTTTAAACTGAGTTCAAGATAGGGAAGTACCCAGCTTGCTAACAGTTTGTTGGCTATGCTTTTGGGGTGACTATGTAGCTTGGTATACACCATGCTTTGGGCAGGGAGGGGGGATGTGTATGTGTATGTGTGTGTGTAGATACAGATACAGATACAGCTATTTGTGTGTGTGTGTGTATGTGTCTCTCTCTAACCTAGGGTAGACATATGGCTTGATTCATTGTTTTGTCAATTACCATCACAAGTGCAAGGCTGCTGAAAGGTGGAAATAAGACATATGTTTGCACGAATACTATATTTAAAGGCCAACAGCACCATTTATGTGGAAAATGAGAATCAATATTTACACAATGACGTGCCTGTCAAATAAAATTATAAATGGAGTATCTCTTCCACCATCTATAAGTTTAAAATTTAAATCATACTTGTAGGAAAATATCATGTATTTACATTTAGTCTGGACATTGAAAAATTCTTAGAAGAAGGGTGAGAAATGTCACTACATATTTGTAATGTTCATTATTACCCATTTGGGTTAATTTATTCTGTTTAATTTAAATGTCTCATTTTCCTGCTACATCATCTGGTTTCCATGGATCCTGATGATTTTCTTCTTTGTGAAGGAGAATAACAGTGTAGTAAAGGGTCATCTAACTGCCTATGCTTGTTAATTGAAGACTTTCATGAAAATCTGCTAATAAAAAACCCTTTATTCCATCAGCTGGAATAAAGCTGATGCTTTTCTTCTGATAGGCTATATGTATGTATTAGCATTCTAGATATTCATATTGATTGTGCATGAGCGAAGTGTAGGATTGAATTTTTGTTGGTGGTGTATGTCTATCAGCTAACTGACAGCAGAGCTTTCTGTGCTTATTAATAAAACAGATAGAGAATACTCTTCCAGAGAAGTTTATCTACATTGCACAATGTTGCTGTAATTCCAAAACGTGGAACCAGGGACTTTTTCTGCTATAGAGGGAAAAAATATGCAATGCTGATGAAATAAAGCATTTTACTTGTTCTGTACTTCTGGATTGCATCTGTGCTTAATAATCTGCTATTTGCATTAACTTATTATCGGCAGGCTGTAATGACTGTACTGGCAAGGTTTATTTGAGGATCTTTCCAAACATCCTCTCTAGGGTGGTTTGACATCCTCTATTGAATTAACAGGTAAAAATAAAGAAACAGTAGGCCACTGTGAAAACCATTTCATTTTTTATCAATCTCATTTATTCAGAATAGTCACTGGACCAATACTGAAGAGTAGACATAGCTTCCATCTCGTAGCTGCCTACATGATGTGGGCACCCTGTAGAGCTGGGTACTTATGAAATGGAGAGGAGCAGCCAGGCGAAAGTGGTTAGGCCTACCCCATTTGCACACTAATTGCATTCTTTGTGGGGTGCCTTGGGTTCTTTCCAGATGATTAAACCCACAGCTGGGTATTGTTGTAGGAATCTTCTCTATATTTTCAGGAGACATAAGGATTAGATTCTTTTTTTTCCAAAAAGTATATTCGCATCACTACTCTTACTGATATTCTCCATATGCAGCACTGCTGATGCTGTAGTCTAATTGCGGACTTCGTCATTCAGAAATTTCTTAGAAGACAGGCAGCGATCTGACACATTCAGTGTCTAAAGTCTAAGGTCTCGGCTTTGTCTATCAGAGGTTTCAGTATGTCCTAGTGATGAGCTCCTACTGTATTTTTTTAAGATTTTTTTTTTTTTCACTTTTTCAGTATATCATAAAAAATACAGCAGTTTACAATCCCATTTAAAATATAGATACAGGATTTTGAAAACAGGGAACCAGCCTACATTCCACCTCAGTTCTGTCAGTATCTGAGGCTCCTTTTTGAATTGCCTTCTAATGTGTGCTGTGCTGATGTGTACTTTGCTCCTCTAGTCCCTGGATAGCAGCACCTCTTTAGAGTGAAATGCAGTCAGCTGTCCTTTGCACGAAAATGTAGGTTGAGGGTGAAAGGGAAAAGATGGAAGGAGAGGAGTATCTACCTCTACTGAGGAACTGGGAGCTGGTCAGGATGCATGTCTGGGGTTGCCCATCTCCTCAAGCAGGACTCACTGGCTGTGAAATCTTAAGCAGGAGAGATTGTTGCCAGCCTATGGCCTTATTAACAAGGTGAAGAATAGGCTGAGTGATCAGAATCCATATTTTGTCCAATGTTAAGTTGTTGATCATCGATTTTAGAGGTTTGCATGTACATCATATATCTTTAGAGTGTCAAGCATTTTAAAATGTATGCCTGCAACCGATTAGCCTATATTAATATTCCATTATGAGAAATTTTTTTGTGGTTGAAGACAAAAGTATTTATTACTTTGGACAGATAATGTATCTAAGACATGGCATGCTTAAGGTGCGTGTTTAGGTGAATGAAGCAGCTGAGTCAAAAGTTATTTTTGTAAGATTGGCTTCCCTCTATCCCTCCTCTCATACTACACGCTAATAGAATTCCACCTCCATTTTATTACATTTTCCTGTTTCAGTCTGGACTTCCAAACCCCTGAGCCTGTGTTTGTAACAAATCAGACAGTTCTGTAGCTTCAGTCCTTTCTTGTGTTCATGTTAGTAAGATCTCCTTGGCTAGAAATGTGAATGTTTTCTTTAACCATTATCAGGAGCTAAGATCTTTATTATGCTAATGACCTTATTCTGTACCTTTTCCTGCCTTTTTCACTATGAAATGACAAAGGTCATGTGTGGTGTTTCAAAGCAACCTGGATAATCCTCTTGAAAGTGTGAGAATTACTCTGAGACAGAATATAGTCAGAATTTCCACAGAATAGTGGACTTTTACTGTAGTTACACTTTATAATGTATTTCATTCATAACCGGTTCCAGATTTTGTAGTAACTGTATTTACTACTTTTGCAATATATAAATGCTGAGCATTTATTACATTTTAAAGAATGTTAGGCTTACAGTATTAGCATGTGATACATTTCTGCACATTATGTACGTGTCTTTCTTGGGAATTCATATCTACTGATGTTTAATATTAAGTAATTTTATTATTTACTTGATATTACTGTTAAGTTATTTATATGCAAAGGGATTATGTAATTTCCATTAAATTGCTACTAACTTCAAAGGGAGCAGAATAATTTCCAAAGCATGGAAAACACTCACTCATCCTAGACATACTTAGTCCCTCACTGATTCCCCACACATTTGCACAGAGATGTACAGATTCCCCACACATCGTATCTCACACATGCTGTTTCGAAGCTGAAAATGGTTCCAAATACTGTGATACTTTAAGTCCTCACAGAGACAAGTATTGAAATTACTTGTGTATAACTAGTGTGTTTTTCTTTCCTGTCCTCTGCTTCTCTAAATGCAAATAAGTATAAATAGTTTCATATATCCTTTTTATAACACTCAGCCATTTTATTTACCATGTTTTATTTGCCCAGTATACCCTTTCTTTAATAAACAGTTGTATTCCTGGTGATGGAAAGAAACATCTCTGGAAGATGTTTCAGANCTGATCTGTGTATCCAACGTTAGGAATACTGAAGCCAAGCATTTTTGCCAAGAATTTACATTGAAAATATACACATAAATTCATTCATACCTTTCTGTTTTTCCTTCAGAATCTCAGAATTGGTATTTTGTGAATGTTTCCTAAATTTATTGGGTGCTTTTTGTTTTCCAACATTGTTTTATTTTCTTTGAATATCCTCTTATGTCCAAGTAGGTCATGGTGATTGATTTTACAGCTCTTCATCTCAGCTCCCAGATACAGACTTTTTCATTGCAAAGTTACTCAAGATTATTTTGGTTTTGCCTTTTTATTAGTATGGTACATTACTTAGAATTTCTTGTACTGCATTTTTCTATTACTTCACCTGCTATTCTGTTCTGGTTAATATTTAATACATATAAATATATTCCAATTTGAAATTAATTCTTTCATAATCCTTATTATGTTAATTATTTACTAATTATTTGGATCTTCCATAATAGCTCCCTATTATCTTTTTTCTTGATTATCAAGCTATTATAATTCTCCATTATTTGTATTTCTTTCACATTCTCCTATCAAAATTACTTTCTCTCTCTTTTTCAAGATAGCAGTGAAGCATTTTTTTTTCATGCTTTGTTCTTTCTGATATTTCTAAATTACCTGTGCCCCACAGTATTTAGATCTCATTTTATCTCTTTTGTTGGCATGCAACTGTCATGACACTTAAAAATTGCCTTTAGTTTCACATACTGATGGTTTTTACCTTAAAAATGATTCTTGTTCTCAAGAATGTTCATTGTCCTTCAGTTGATTACATCAGAAAATATTTTCCTAGACTAGCTGGTGTTTTTATCCCTTATCACTCTTGTTACTGAGACCTAATGTATCTTTCTTTTACCATTTTTAAATGTCCACAGTAATTTTAAAGTCTTCCTACAAGCTTTCTGTAGTACAGACAAAACTAAGACTATTGAGGCTTAGCTGCAATCCATTGTACCTATTCTAAAACCTCATTCTTTCCATATAAACCAAGTTTAAATGCCCCTCACAAGGCTAGCTTGAAATCTCCCAAATTTGGAATAAATGTAATCATTTTTTCTACCAAGGAAATAGGCTGCAGTTTGGAAATGACAATAGCTTTCTATAATAAATGACAATAGCTTTTCTGTAATAATTTCTGTTATGAGTAAAAGCAAAGGAGCTTCTCACAATACAGGGTAGATTTTACAGCTGAGTCATAAAAACCTGTCTGTGTAGGTAGTATTGCCCTCACTTATGGAGTCCGCACAGGTAGCTGTCATCTGAGAACTACTGTCTGGGTCTTGCAAGCAATCCTGCTTGCTGGGTTCGAAAGGGTTGTGGATATGAGCTCGGAGACTACTTGTTCATCCTGGTTAAAATAAGGCTACCTGAGTGCAGAACTTGAGCAAACATTTAGATGCTGAAAGAACTGCCCGGACAGAAGTTTGAGCATCTTCTATCTGCTTCTGCTGGTAGAGGATGGAGTTAGCTGAAAATGTATTTTGGATATCTCGTTATAAACTTAGATCTAAATGTTTTCATTTAAAGCACAATATGAGTTTGTATTGAATAAGAAACTGAAAGTGGCCCTTCTGAGCCTATATCCAATCCTAAACCCAGTGACCTATCTTTTCTTTCCTTAGTGGAATAAAAATGAATCATCAGGTAACTTAAGTGTAACACATGGGCGAGAGCACATCTGTGTGGTCTTTTGCAAGAAGACCCAGTGTAACATTGGCAAGTTGATTGGCACAATCCATCTT
>VYZW01046108.1:34433-55543 GCA_013401315.1 Balaeniceps rex
ACAAAAGGTCTGATGTTCAATATAAACAATTTTATGTTTTCTTTAAAGAGACTGTCAGTGTCAACTTTAAATACTGTCCACAACGTCAGTAGTAATAAATAGCCTAAATAAATGACAGCAAATCACCTGACTAGAAATTAAAGTAAAGCCTGGTTTTGTCCTTTTCACACATTCCTGGTTTTACTTATAGTAAATGAAACTCTTTTGAAGTTGGTATCTGTGCTGCGCCCAGTTTTGGCAGCTTTAATGAACAGAGTATAAATATTTCCAAATTGCTTTTCAAAATGCTCTGTAACTCCCTAGTTCATTTTTCTTTTTAGTTTTCTGCATAAAACACTTGGGAACATGACTGGTTTTTTTTTTTTTTTACGCGGTTCTGGTTTAAATGAAAATAAAAAGTTAAATCTGTATGCACAACTTGTATACAGAGTGCATTAATATTTGACATGTGATGAATGTATCACATAGTTATATTTTTGGGGAATGTAATGCTGGATTTGTTTTTTGTTGCTGCAGATAAAAAACATGTAAGTTGAAATTTAACTTACCTGAAATACAGCTTTTAAAAATGGTAATATTCTCAAAAAGAGGGTTGAAATGAACTTTGAGAGATCATCCTGTCCAGTCCTTCCCTAGAGCATGAGATCAGCTGTACTTGAACCATTCCTGGAATATTTTTATTTAATTAGTTCCTAGGAATAAAAGAACAAAACACCTTTAGTGACAGAAGTTCACATTAGGCAGTTGATTCCTGTGAACTGTTTAAGGGTTTCTACTACTGGAAAATTCTTCTTACTGTGCCACCTAAATCTTCCTCACTGAATTAATCCCATTACTTCTTGGCCTATGCACATTAAACACGGACAGCAGTTTGTTTCCATTCTCTCTGTTCTTTTTATATGTGCATATATGCATATATGTATTTATGTGAGTATATATAAAAGTATATGGCTGCATGTGTTGCCTTCTCTCAGTCTTCTCTATTCTGGGCTAGAATGACTTAAATTCTCACAGTCTATCTTTATAGGCCATATTTTTTGGGTGTGTGATCATTCTTATTGCTGTCCCCTGAACTGTCTCCATCTGCTCCATGTTTGGTTTTTTGATGTATTGTACCCAAAACTATAAACACTAGACCACAGGAGGCTTTTGTAGTGCTTGAGCAGATTGGATGGAACAAACGCTCCTTTATTGTAGTTATCTCAAGCCATCCTCCATTGGCAATGTAAGTTAGGGAAACCTTATTTCAGCTGCTGACAGAGCCTTCTGTTTCTGAAATTAAAATGAAAACTTTACTAGTAACTCGTGTTGAGGAATGTTAGAATACACTTCAGTCTCTGGAGTAAGGAAGACCTGTACATAGTAACTAACATTAGTGTCAATGATATTTCAGATATTGTAGAGTTCTGAATGTTAAAATGTGAAAGAAAAAAAACCACAGCAGTTCAGTACAGCACAGTGGGAACAGCTGTTTTTCTGTCAAGTACATTGCCTTTGTTCTCAAAACTAATCTGGCCAAGCCTACTCTTCATATGTTCTTACAAATTAGTAAGTAGAAAATACATTGAGATGCTTTTGAAGGTAAGATGCAAGGTAATGGAAATGTGTCATCAGCTTTTGACCTTTCCTACTATCTCTTTAGATCAGTTCACCATTGTGGTTGATGCTGTCCATTTATTGAGATATTGATACATACAACAGTAAGAAATATTTATTCTCCTTTCAGTGAATGGATGGCTTAATCATGAATATGATCATGTGACTGGGATTGCACCCTCAGTAACTTTAACACATAAAATGCATCTCCCTTTGGCTTTACCTTACATTTTCATTTCTTTGGTAGGCTTTCTTATGTGAATAAATATACTCTGCTGTAAGGACGAACTTCTTTTTGGTATATCCTACTTATGTTTCTCAAAGACAGATTATATCATTGAGGAATGTACAACCTCAATGAGATTTTCAGTAAGGTTAAGTTAAAGTCTAGCATTAAAATTATGATTTCACGTCTGTGTTTTTTGCTCTGATTTTTGGAATTTAGAAATACAGAGCACTAAGCTGAGCTGCAAAAATGCACTCTGTTTCACATTTCCTGCTTATTGAAAAATCTAGGTTGCTTTTATAAATCAAATATATTCCAAAATAGGCACATATAAACAAGCTAATGCACATAATGTTTTTTCAGTTGTGGATTTTTTTTTCAGCAGGCCTCTTAAACCTTTAAAAGCTTGCTGCTGAAAAAAATAATTGTCAGTTACATTCTCTTTCAGTTTTTTTCAGAATATCTTGTCCTCCATGTCTGTCTTTTCGGCACTCATTTAGCAGTTTCTTATGCATTGCCAGATTGCTGCTCCTATTTGATAACCCACTGATTTTGGTGGGACACCATACAAACAGAGCAGCCTACCAAATAAGTGATCAGTGCTGTGGGGAGTTCTAGCTCCCTGAGGCAAGGACTGCCTTGATAGTACATTAGAGAAGATGTAGAGATATTATTGAAGTTCAGCACGTTATATTATCACAATAGAACCTTTTTTATACTTATTTAAAGACTAATTCAGTCTTTTAAAATTTGATTGCTTATCTTCATACTTTTGCTGTGTAATTTTTTATTACAGTGGATAACCTGATATATTCTGTTCTAAACCTAGTATTGAGAATACAGAATTACCATCTTCTTCTTAGTAGTGATGGCACTAATACATATCGTATGCAGTGGCAGACAAAACATGTTCAAAAACTGAAACGTGTAGGAAAGCTAAAACAAAACAAAAAAGAGGACACTTTAATTTCATTTTTAGTTCGGAGCTTTAAAAATGACAGGGAATTGTATGAAAGAATGATAGTATTTCTTAAGTCCTATGAAAAGCTGCTCCCCAGTTTGTCAATTGCTTTCATATAGTGTGAATCAGGTTTGAAGCACGTTGCAAAAACAAAGCGTCTAACAGGAAATTAAATCCTGAGTAAGAAATAAATTAAATGTTGAGGCTACTGTGTTAGTTTCTTTATTTGCTGAGGAAAACCTCCATCAATTCTGCTGATATTACTAACATTTTAAATGCAGTGGATGGCAACACCTACATTTTGGGATTGCGTATCTCTTGTTTAACTATTTTTATACCTGCTAAAAGATAAATATAATAAAATAGAGTTGATAAACTTTTCACATTTACAATATTTTAGAGTTTTGCTCTGGTAAAAGCTTTCTCCATCAAAAGTGGTTGCAGGACTGCCATGTGAAGAGAGGTCAGATATTGCTCCCATACTAAGAATTTTAGAAAAGACTCTAGAGGTTCAACCATGAGCTTGTCCTTATTACTTGGAGAAAGAAGTGCCCATTGGAAGTTAATAACCATCTTACTTGTAAGTGGGAACTCTGGTTGATGATGCCTTCACTAATAATTTCCTGAAAAAGAAAAACAAAACACACCTGGAGTGGGATCCTTTCCTTACTGAAAAATAAAATAAGAGACAAAGCCTGAGGGAGCATTCAAAAAGGATACTTCTCAGAAAAAAATGGAGGAACTTTTGTGTAAATTTGGAAAGAATGTGGTCCCAGGTAACAAGAGCCTTTTTGTAAATAAGAATGAGACCATGAGATTCTTTAGGGGGCTAGAGCCAGAATATATGCCATTTATCCATCAAATCATTGGGCAGGTTGGTGTCATTGATTGCTGATCCAAAGCTTGCTTGAACTAACATAACTGTTTGGTCTCCAAAACTGAAATGGAAAAGCAGATAGAAAGAATTTGTTCTTTTCATTAACATATAAATATAGTTTCATACATGTCTAAGATATTTCCCTTGTTTTGGTCCCAGGATGAACTTTTTAGTACAGATGATAAAACGTAGCTGATAAACATCACTTGAACATTTTTTCAATTCACATTTACTTTAAAAAATGGAGTTAATTTCCCTTTAATGAGTTTAGTTCAGTAGTAAATTTGGGACTGAAGTAGGTTCCTTTAATTTAAAAAATAAATAGAAAACATTCAGTCTCCAAAGAGAAGCATATGTAAGACTATAAATTAAAATAAAAACCTAAACCCAACATTGAAGTGATGTTGAATCATCATTAGTGGCCATAACAATGCAAAATATTGTTTTTTCTTCACATAAAATAATCTATTCATTTGTGCTGTTTCATCATTTCATAATCTTAATTTGTGGCTACTTAATCTAAAAAAAAATTGGTAATTTTTAAGCATTTTGTTTTAACATTGTTACATTTTATCATTACATGAGTCATAATGAATGACACTTTCTTTTGAAAATCAGAACTTGTTATTTCTGCTTAACCATTTTGGCGAGCAAGGCTCTTTTGATGGGTTATAACAGATGCCCATTCAATTACTATGAAAAGAAGTGTCATTACTGTCAATTATATAAGTGAAAACATTAGTTATATTTACTGTGGTATGCTTTTGTAGGAAGGTAGATTGTGGGGCTAGCAGAACGGGTCTCCCAGTGAAGAACAAATGCAGAAGACTCTTCTCACAACAGCAGTCGCTGTAACACGTTCCTACAACTGTTGGTGTAAGTGAAACCGTGGGCCTTTAGTATCATGACTGTACCATTGTGTAAAATGCCAATCTATCTGTTACAGAACCAGAGGTTTGTGGGTGATTCCTTAGTTCTGTCAGTTACTATAGCTTTAAAGAGTCCAATGGGTGTGTGAAAATTTAGTGAGACTCAACACCTTCTTGTCAACCAAGAACAACCTGCTGAGAAACATGAAATCCTTAGTTTCTTTGAAGATAATGGTAAAGTTTCCACTGAGGTCATCAGAGACAAAATTTCATCTGCAAAACTCTGAAATAAGGCATAACTAGAGATAGTAAAATATTCTTGGTGTCTAGTAGATTTATGCAGAATTCATAAAAAGCCAGATCTGAGAACAAATGAAATATAGGACAAGTTAATTAACAGTTTCCACTTGTAAGTTACCTGGGTTTTCTCTTAGATATCTGATACTTGGCTATAGCTTTTGTCTTCATTGTTTAACTTCATCTGGTTTCATAAAATGGACAGAAAATTATGAAATGTGGTCATTACCAAAATAATATTCTTTTAAAGCTTTAAATTGCTTCTGATGTATGAGACATATCTAATTAATTCCATATTCAGAGTAAATCTTATTACTTACGAAAGTTTGAATATATAAAAATAAATGTGTGCCCAGTCCTTTGAAAATTAGTGTTAGACATTGCTATATAAAACTGTAAAACAGGCCATGCTTTCAGCTACATTGCTATAAAGACAGGGTGACTTTATTCTTCACACTGAGTGCTGTATTTTATACTAAACTTTAATATACAGCATATATTTATAAACAATATCAGCACTGATGTTTGGTTTTACTGCACTCTGTCATTATTTACCCTTACCCAGTGAAATTGGTCAGCGTTACTGTAGTTATCTCACACTTAGGTTTTCATTTGTGAAAACATTTTTCTTCACGTTGCTGCTGCAAAGTTTTTTTAACAGTGGTCATAGAAGTCAACTTTTTCATAGAAACAACTTTTCATCCAGTCATTTGTGCAACAGTTGTCTGTGCAATCATTGCATTTCAGTGAGAAATTCTCACCCTGTTCAGTTGCACAACACTGAGTCTAAAGAGCGATTATCTTTCACTTCAGGGTGACTGTTTCTGTGGCATGTGAGGAAAAGGGCAATGTACTTGTGTAAATTAATCTGATTGAATATTTGGAGGGGAAATGGAATTATTATGTAGGATTTACATTATGCCATTGCTGAAGGCACTGACCAATCCTCCGTAATTGTAGCCATAATTCCAGCTGCAGCAATATTTTAAATTTTATGGCATATATGACACCCTCAATGAAAAGGAGAACTATTAAAAATGTGGTTTTGGAGCAAGCTGTATCAGGTATAGCATAGTAAAAAAAGTAAATAAAGTTTGTATTTACTAAATACAACTTTTAATTGTGTATTTTACACCATAGGTACACTCAACCTCTTATCAGAGGCAAGGCAAGCTTGGAATGTATGTCTCATAAATGAATTTCTTAATATTTGTGAAAATCTTTGACAGTTGCAGATCTTTATATGGTAAAATTAAGATGCACACTCTTCTCCCTTTTACTCCCATTTTCTGTTAGATGTGAATGGCTGCACTCACATGCTTTTTTGAATTCCCGTGCTTCTGTGAAGGTGCTTCCAATGCCTCTCCTGATCCTGTAACAAAAGCGACAAGCATCTCAAATAAGAGTCTTGGGCACAGCTAATGCTCCTTCTTCCTTCTCTCTCATTCCACTTTGGTTGTCTGCTGTGTAGGTCTGGATGACTCCTTTCTTCATATAGGTTTATTCCTTAAATGTAAGGTTTCCGTCTTTTTGGCACAGATAATATATTTGTCTCCATCTTTTACACTTTCATTTATAGAGAGACAATTTTCCTTTTGTGGTGGACCACTTGTTGAGAGAAAGACAGAGCTGATGGCCCTAGACCAATCTCAGATGGCATCTCATGTCAGTTTTTCAGTATCTGTCACCATTTAGCTCAAAACTGATGGATAATTTGAAGTGGAGTTTATTCTGCGAAATGAAGGTTAAATTCTGAAATGGAGACAGGAATACAGAAGTTACATCCACATTTTGATACGGGTATGTCCTATTCTCTCAGAAAAACACTAGCAAAAGAAGTGCTACCTAACCAACCAGGCAGCCAGCCCCAGCGTGCCTCTTGCGTGTGGAAACTCCAAGGAGCTGCAGTGAAGAACAAAATGAAACCCAAAGTGCTGTGGGTTCAGCTCTCAGCTGTTTTGGTATAGACTGCAAGTAGTGCTGTTATTCTGATAGGCTCGATTTGGTTTCATTATTGCTGTAGATGAGAACATTACTCACTCCAGTCAAGATCCCATGTGCGCATCTGCACTGTAGTGCTACAGAAGGGTATATCCTATTACCTTAACAAGCAGAAAGTATGTCCTTTCAGAGACTTAATCCAATTTTTAACCAACTCAAAGTCTTCAGATAAGCTAAAACTGCCATGGAAAAATAAGCAATTTCACCGTCTTGCTGCAACTATGTTCTACGGTATAACCACCTTTTGTCCTGATAGGGCACCATGAGGGCCAGCAGCTCCCTGGGGGCCGGGAGCATGGGGGCCCCCGTGGTGGCAGGGCAGGTTCTATGAGCCCGTCCTGTCCCACCACCCCAGCCAGGAGCGGGGCAGTGGGGGGGCACCAGGGCAGCCCCAATCTGGGACATCGGACACCTCCCTGAGGACAGGGACGAGCTGGGCCAGGGTGTATGCTCGTGGGTGGGCCCAGCTTGATGGGGCCCATGGCTGGGCAGGGCCGGGTTGTGGGAAGTTGGAGATTGGCCCTGCTGTGGCATCACTGAGGCAGGGACTGATGGCCCTGGGGGGCTGAAATAGCGTCCTGGGACCTGGGCAGGGTGTGGGGAGCCCCATGGGGGGCTGAAATGGGGTCCTGGGACCTGGGCAAGGTAGGGGGAGAGGAGCCACGGGTGTATGGGCAGGGACAGTCAGGCCTGGCAGTGCTCTCAGGGTCATGACAATATTTGTATTATCCCTGAAGATGAAATTCATTGACACTTTATTTATTTATTTACACTTACCACATGGGACAGCAATTTTATTTTTCTCTGTTTGAAAAGAAACACTTTTAAATTAAATGAATGGACTGAAGGTGATGTTTTGGCATGCTATAGCTGTTGCTAGGGTTATGCATATATATCACTGGAAAAGAGGGTTTCTATTTATTTTTTATTGAGTCAGGAAGGAGTAGCTAATAGTTTACAGTTCCTTACAGGCAGCATAAAGAAAAATTAATTCAGTAAGAAAACTGTGTGCAAACATACATTGTTATGGACTGGTTGGGTCCTAGTACCCAGAATAAAATAGATCCGCCTGTCGAGTCTTTCCAGCTCGTGCTCTCTCCCTGCACACCCACTTAGGTAATGTGGGAAGGGGGGAATGTAGCCAAGAGGAAAGCGACGGCCTTGGTGGGACATGTTCGTGGTCTTCACATCCTCATGTGCCTTGGTGTCGCCCTCTGTCATCCCTCTTTAAATGCCTTCTTCCACCCCCTTACTTTGCATATCCTCTGTATATGAATTTGGGAGTGTGGAAAGGAGGTGATTGTTGGGGTGTTGCACAACTTGGTATTAAGCTCTGGATCACCAGGCATCCTGCATCATCTGTGTGCTGGGGTGAGCCAGATGAGAGCCACTAAGCCCGTAGTTTGTGGCCATGTTCTCACCTCAAGTTTACTATTAAAACCCAGCTGAATTAATGGATTTTCATGAATAAAAAGGTGAACTGAACCTGAACCAAATCTTGCTGTGCTTAATTTTCTTTACTGATTCCCTTTTATCTACAACAGATAAAAGTGAATAGATCATTGTTAATCTTAAATGAGCTATTTGGCTGATAGTTGCAGAGCTGGTGACCTTTCACTTTTGGTTAGGTGATTGTGAGTTAACATTAAGACACTGAAAGCAACAGTAAATTGTCTGCGTTATCTGTTTCAGATATGCATCAAAATATATTGCTCATTCTAACATTGTGTAGTGTGACTATTTCCTGAGATTTCCTGCACCTGCTTTTCATGACTTTTAGCATTTGGATTTTGAAGCTAAAATGTTACGTGCAGGTAGGATTTTCTATTTATTGATTTGGAATTTATTTAGTGAAGGAATAGCAGGCAGAAAAAGGAAGCTATTCTTTTATATTAACTGAGATCAGAGCTCTTCACTCACTGAACCCCACAGCAGAAACTGCGAAAATGTTTTAAATAGTACATTAATTTCCATTTTAAACTGTATATATTGACCTTTTCTCTTGTTTTCTTTCCGTAATTTGCTTTATTATCAAGAGAATCCTTCAGAAAACTCTGTGATGTTTCTTACTGGCTTTTGCAAAATGCTTTTAATATACAAGAGCTATATTTATTTTTTTCGATTTGTATACCATACCTACCTTTAGGAGGCAGTTTCAGAGTCTCTGAATTGCAGTACTTAATTTCAGCCTGGATTGCCAGGCTAAGACACAGTAAGTAGGTGCCTACTGAATGTGACTGACATCGATTGTTCTTTTCACCTGAGGATCAGGAAGAGACAGTTAGACCTTGTACTACTTATTGCTGTAGAGCAGAAGTGTGGATCTCTAACATGCTGACATGTTTAACATTTCAGCAGTTCAAATCTTCTTTCTGGAATTCTGATTCTGCTTCAGCAGACTAGTCCTGACATGGTTTCATGAAATGTGAAAGGAGAGGTGGTAGAGAAAAATGGAAGGAGTATTAGTCAGTGCTCTAATTTAATGGCCCTCTGAATTTTAATCTCAAAGTAGCACATGTTTCTAAGATGCTTTGTTCCATATTTTAGAACAGTATCTCTGAAGGTTTCTACCTGGGGGATTACAGAGCACAGAGTATAGGAGGGGTAAAGCCTCACTTTATTCCTGACTTAACAAACATGAGAGCAATTTCTCAAACCTGTTGCATTGTTTAAATTGTAATAGGTGAAGGACAGTTAGCTGCTAAGCATTACCAGGTTTATTATGCATTCTTTTCAAAGAAAGGTTGTAGAAAATAATTTGGCAAAGTGCCTGAATTCAAATAGAGCTAACGTAAACTGGTTGCACATTTATTTAAGCAATGATGTCATATTAAAAAAATATATCTGTGAGCAATAGGTTCATCCTGGACACAGCTCATCTATCAAATGAGCTGCATATTAAGAAACATGTTCTTTTAATGATTTTACACAGCAGACTCTGCAATGTATCACATCTTGCAGTTTTGCTTGATTTTCTGAAGCAGAACTTCTCAGCATTTTACAGGGCAGTTTTCAAACTTCTTCCCACTTGTATTTGGTCAAACTTAGGTTGAATCACTCTGTAAGTGCATAAATTAAATATGCTTTTTTTTTTTTCTTTCTTTCTTTCTTTAGGATGTGGGAAACACACTCAGCTATATTATTCCAGTGTCATTTTGTTTTCTGGTTTTGAACTACCTTCTGATTTCAGGAGATGATTCTTGTATCTGGACGATTAAAAGGAAGAAGAAAAAATAAAAAAAAAACATTTAGGCAGGTCTTTGGGTATATTAGATTAAGTGACCTACAATTCTCCAAAAGTTGATAAATGTGATACCTCATCTTCAGAATTTAGAAATGAGAAAACTATAGGACTTGAAGCTAGAGCATTGCAGCAAATTCTTTCAGTCCAAGCTTTTGAATATTTGTGTATTGTAAGATATTTCTCATAATGTAATCTAAGAATGGATGCTCTTAAACCTTATCAGGTACACTGCATTCAGCTTTTTTACATAACTTTCAGTCACAAACAGTAAGGATTTGAGTTTAGGAGGAACTCCAGCAGAAACTGAAAGACCTAATATAGCTTGTAAAAAGATGAGTGAGACATAAAATTTTAAAAAGAATAATAAGGATAATCTCGGCAGGTTGTGGAGGTGGTAAGATGGCACAAGCAAAAAGATTAGAAGTGAAAAGGGTAAGTGAGTGCAGATTTTATGTATTTATTATTATTTGTCAGCTTCTTGGTATTCTTTGCTCTATGCAAATCAGTGCAATTCATGACTGCTTCCCCAAGGAACTTAGGATCATACCTAATATAGAAAACATCATTCAGTCACGCATAATACACAGATTAGTGTTTCGGCTTCATCATGGTCCAAATATTTGGGATTAAAAAAATCAATTAAAGTAGTATGTTTGATTTTTTGTTGTTCTTATTGTTTATTTTTTTAAATGGCCTCTGTTGAAAATGGAAGTCAAGGAAAGGAGATCATAAAATAGATGCCACATGATTAACTTCATTGAAGCCCAAAGGAATTACAGTTTTGAAGCACATGTGGTCTTTTACAAAAGCCTGAAAATTACTCCAATTGCTGCAAGTGATCTCACCCACAGCAGTAGAGGCTAGTAAAGTACCTCATCACCTGGAATACATCTCTTTTTTTTCTGTTGTTCTATAACCCTTAAAACAAAAGGTAAAAGAAGAAAACAACAACAACAAAAAGGAAAGCATAAAATGTAGTTTCTAGATAGCAGCTTTTAAAGCTGTTAAATGTTAGATTTTGAAATATAATTTCTCCTGTATCAGTGTGGTTCAGGACCAACTGAGTGACAGTTAAAGCAGTTAGACTAGTTTATATCCCTTATAAAGTACTTTGTGCCATATTTATGGCTATGTGTTGTACTATGCAGCCATGTAAATATGAAGGTTCCCTCCCTGAGACTTTCCAGCAAGTGCTATAATGCTGTATGTCAAGGTGTTTACTTGATATTGCTCATGTGGACTATTTCAGATTCTTTAAGTTCCAAGGATTTGTTGTTATTCTACAAAGATGTCATCTGATATCTTTATGTCATGCACTGGTAACGTTTATTTTTTATGATACAATCAAAATTGTAATTCCAATATTACCATCAAGTTAAGAAGTCTTATTGAATCTATTACTTCTGGAAGTTAGCTAATCCCAAAATAATTTTATCATCATCATTTTTTTACACATAGGGAGAAGAAAATTCAACTACAGTCTTAGTAGATGTGAAGGCTTAGTTCAGCAAGATATTTAAATGTGTTTCTAACTTTAAACATGAGTATTTCTAAGTGCTGGTTTCACAAAGCTGTTTCTTGGCAAAGAAAGGAAGGAAGCAAGAAGGAAATAGAGAAAGAAAGAAAGAAAGAAAGGAAGAAACTTCTTTGCTAAATCATTGACCTAAAAAGTGAACAGAATGTAATAAAATGCTGTCCCTTTATCTACTTCCTTAGATAATGTTGTGAAGCCTTGAAATATTCCATCAGATATTGTTATGGTTAGATAAAGACGTATTATTTTGTATTACTGTATCTTCAAACCTTTAAGTATTGATTTTGAGACCTTATTTTGATCTCACCACAGCTTTATCCTAGTGTGATTCTATCAATTATATAGAATTATCCCTGACTCTGAAAGTATAGATCACTCTTTTGAAAGCCATAATGGTTTATTAGGCACTTTTGGAATATGAACCCATATGCTAAACATCTGAAGGGACAGAGTTGTGAATCCTGTGTTGTCAATTACAGTGGAAAGGAGATTCTGTTGTGGAAGATCACATCTCTGGAAAGAGGAAAATCCATATGTCCAGCTCATTCCTGCCTGTTTTACAATAGGCATTGCAGAAACTGTTACTCAGATTTCCCCTAATGGCAGAGTTATATAAAGAGTTACAGGTCTCCAATGGCAAATATCAGAAAATAAGAACAAAAGCTACAGGTATGGTCTGGTAAGTCTTCCAAGTCTGAGATGTTTTTAACTCCAGAGTTACAGAACTAGGAATGGGCCTACACCATAGAGTTTTTGTGAAAGTATCTAAATGAACAGATAAATTATGCTCTCATTGGTTATTTCAATCTTGAAGTTTCTGAACAAGAGGCTTGAATTTGTGGGGCAAATGGAACAGTTGGTTACCAGTTTTGATGAAAAAGTAAAAGAAAAGAGTTTTGCCATGTAAACCTTTTGAAAGTCCAAGTGGTCTGTGAATAACTACCCCACGTTCTTCTCTTCAATCTGAATCCTAAGCCTCCATTAAAAGCACTGGAAACTTTTTTACATGGAAGGAGATCTTGGAATAGAAGTTTATTTTACTACTGTGTTTTTGCCCAACCATGACCTGCCTGGACTACTGCTATGTGGAAATGGTGTGGGGTGAACACATCTGGGAGACACCACAGCTGCTTCCCCAGGAAATGTAGAAAGTTAAACAGAAGCCATAGCAGAACAGGCTTCTAGATGGAGTGGTGGGAGATAGGCACAAGCAGTGAAGACTGATAAGCTTGACAGCATAGCGTATTTTTTGCATTGGCTATTGCAAGGTTGGTATCTTGAGGGTTTGCAGGCAACTAGTCCAGGGACAGAGGAATTCTTTAGGCAGCTGAGCGTTCTCATATATACTGAAAGAGACTGAAAAATCCCATGATGCTGGAACTCTGTCTGGGAAAAGACTTCTTTTTAGCCTGTTATTTAGACTTTGTAATGATGGGATAGGCAACTGAGTTCTTTGACTGAACATGGCACTGTGCTGCGTACACTGATGCTATTACTTTTATTATTAGAGTAATATTTTTTACCTTATTATTTTTGCCCATATAGAAAGATCCCACAAAACCAGGCCGTAGACATTGTCTTCATCCCTTTTGAAGACAAGCAGTATAGTCTAGCTAAGTGTGATTTGAGAACGTAAGAGAGCACATATGCTCCAGTGTTCTGTTGGGGAAGGTCTGAAGATACAAGCTTTGTCTTCCTGCCCTGTTCCCATGAAGGAGGACAAAAAGGTTCATTGGATTGGCAAACCTAAACCATTTTTGAGGATTTTACTGCTGCTCTAGGGTCCTCTTAAAAATCTTGTACATAACACTACTCTCAAGCCTGGAGCAGGACTGGTTTGTTCACAAGTGGCTAAAAAGAGCTCCCAATTCTCCATATAACAAATAATTCATTGAAGAAAAGTTGATAAATGTTGTGTTTGGTTATTGAATAGAAGGGTTTAGTATTAGAATGTAATGATTGTCAAACAGTAGCCTAAATCCTTTGATAAACCCTCCTGTACATAAGAAGATATTGCTGTGTGTTCATATGACCTCACCTCACCTCACCATAACCTGTCAGGTGCATCAGGAATGGAGGGAGAATCCAGTAAGGGAGAAGCCCAGCTCAATGGAAGGGAAAGTTAGAAGAAGCATATGCTTTAGATCCCAGATGATGAAAGGTGGGGTTAAAAGGTTTACTCTTTAAAGAGAAAGCCAGATAGGCAGTTATTTATAGGCTATTCTGGTGTTTTTCCTAGAGGATACTGAGCAGAACTGAAGTTTGCTCAAAACTTCAGACAGAAGAGAGACTGGTTTGGAGTTTACTTTCCTTCCTGCTTTAATTTTTTTAAGCTAAACTTAAAAAGATGGACTATAAAGGAAAAGCTCAGGTACTTGGCTGTTTCAGACTTTGTGAAAGCATTTATCCCAATTCCTGCAAGGACTGGCATGATCAGTTTCATGACCCCATCACACTATAAGGAGTTTGTTTTTGAAAGTGGAAAAAACACAGTTTTGCAATAATTGTAGTTACACCAAGATGAAGAAGGTAGTGCCTACAGTTACGTCAGCAGATTGTTTGTCAATTGATTTTCTCTAAGACAGTCTCTTTTAAAAGTCAGAGGAAATAGTAGAAGACCATGGGACTTTATATGTTAAGGACATTTCTTTTTTATCTTTTGAGCTATTAACGTGTTATCTTTAAAGAAATAAAATTTAGTAATGAAAGTTTTTTCTCCCATGTTTTTAACAGATGTGTCCTCTTCTGTTTCTTCCATCACCTGGTTGTAAGAATACAAAAGAACTGTGTACGATCTCTCCCAAATTATGCTCATGTTTAATTGATTGGTTACAAATTCTCATAGCAATACTTCTGGACTCTCACAATATTTTATAGGTTGACTGTTAATGGTTGTTAAAACTGCTGCCCAAAAACTGCTGCTATTTTTACAGAAGGAATGCAATACTCAGAAAAAAAAGGTACATAAACTTTGGACTGGTTTAAACAGCAAGAAACTTAAATATTTCTCATTGAGTGAACCATTTTTTTAAACAGAGGCTGATGGCTATTAAAACCATGAAGAAATACAAGAACCTGGAAGCTGTGCTGTTGCTAGGAGAGGTAATAGCAGCAGCTTACAAAAGAAATCTCAATTTTCAAAGGAGAAGCATTTCCCAAAGAGTGAAACACTCTCTAATATTGTATTTAGCATTCTAGTTTTCACTTCTTTTTAAATCAGGCTCAGACAGTTACGCTTTATGAAGAATTCTTTTAAAATATTATCAAGTATCACAAATACAAGTCTAGAACAACACTTCTGAAGCTAGAACCATCAAAAACGATTCACATTCAGTGTCAGTGTTTATACTTCACAAACTGTTTTTTTCTTACATAGTTTCAAGCTCAAATAAAGCTGCTTGATACCAGGATTTCCTAGACTAACTTACAATTTGGCATGTTTATTAACCAGCAAAAGAATCTGGGGACTCTGGGCAGCAGACTCTTTGATGTTAAGTTTACAGAACTTCTGCTAAGCCATCATTTCACATTGTCCTGTATATGTCTCAGATTTAACTTGTCTACAGTTTACTCTCAGTATGTCCTTGTAGCTTACCCTGATGGTATTGCTGTCACTTACACTGAAAGTAAGAGGACAGTCTTTTCCCTGGGCTATGTGGACGTCAAAAGTTTCTAAAAATAGTCATGTATTTTGTTCTGCTGCATGATCTTAATTTAGCTGAGCTTCCTGCCTTAATCATTCCTTTGTGACAGGTTTGCCAAATCCCAGCTCCTCAAACATGCTGTACAGCCCCACAACACCCATATTAATTTCCTGCATCAGTGTGTTGTGCTAACATTGACTTAATTTGCTTTAATTCACTGTGTCACTGGACTTCTGTACAGAGCTTGTTCTGTTTACACCTCTCTCTTTCACTTTAATATTTCTAAAATGATAAAGAATGCTTTTAAGCAATTGTGATTCAGGTGGTACTCAAAACTGCACTTAAGTAATTTGTTTTCAGTAGGCATGTCACAAGCAATGAACTTTGATAGTTCTGGTAATCTTGTGAAAAGTTTTTAAAATACAGCACAGTTACCATAACCATGTGACTGAAAGTGTAAGGAAAGTATCTCTTAATGCATCTCCGACCCTCTCTTCTCAACATTACTGCTTATAGTCAGCTTATCCCTAAGATTTACATTACTTCTTTTTCTCCAAGTTTAATCTTTTGTTTCTTAGGTCTGCTGGGGGTAGAGGAGGGAAAAAACCCAACAAAATGTAAAGAAGTTAGGTTATTTCATGTGCCTGAAATACTTCCCCTTCAGCTTTCCAGTCATAGCATATGGAATACTATTGATGAATGTCCTGGTTTCAGCTGGGAGAGAGTTAATTTTCTTCCTAGTAGCTGGCATAGTGCTGTGTTTTGGATTTAGGATGAGAAGAATGCTGATAACACACTGATGTTTTAGTTGTTGCTAAGTAGTGTTTACACCAGTCAAGGACTTTCTTTTTCAGCTTCCCATGCTCTGCCAGGTGCACGAGAAACTGGGAGGGGGCACAGCCAGGATAGTTGATCCAAACTGACCAAAGGGCTATTCCATACCATATGATGTCATGCTCAGTATATAAACTGGGGGGAGTTGGCCGGCAGGCAGCGATTGCTGCTCGGGGACTGGCTGGGCATCGGTCAGTGGGTGGTGAGCGGTTGCATCACTTGTTTTCTTTTCCCTGGGTTTTGTTTCTCTCTCTTGTTCTTCTTTTCATTGCAATTTTTATTACTATTATTATTATTATTATTATTGTTTCAATTATTAAACTGTTTTTATCTCAACCCGCGAGTTTTCTTTTGCCCTTCCAATTCTCTCCCCCATCCCACCAGGGAGGGGGAGGGGGAGCGAGTGGCTGTGTGGTGCTCAGTTGCTGACTGGGGTTAAACCACGACAGTGAAAAAAAAACCCAAAGTTTATCTTAGTACATATGGATTTGATCAAGCTGACTTTTATATAAGAACAGTTTTGAAAAATAATATGTAATGGGGAAATGAAAATGATTTTTTAAAAAACATGTTTCCATCTTCACCTCCTTCACATCTTTTTCTTTCCTTGCCCTTCTTATCAACAATCTGTTCCCTGTTTTTCTCTCCCCTTTTTATGCTTTTTCCTCTTTCATCAGTCTTCTCGGACTGGCACTGTGTTGCATTTATTAACACACACACTTTGTGGATATTTTGGAAAATTTTATTTCCTACTTCCATTACCTTGGGGGAAAAGTATGCTGAAAAAGAACCCTATACCTCCCTCTAGTTCCACATCCCCACAGGGTGAGGGGATGGAGTCTTTAAACTATAAATTTTCTATTCCCTGAAATAGATTTTTAAGTGAATAAAGGAATTGTGACCTGAACTCTGTCCTCTCCCTTACTCTCTTGACTGAGAGTCTTGGAAAGTAAAAAGGAAGAGCAAAACTCCTGCTTTGCTTTAGTGACTGTGTCTGAAGTCCAGAATTCCTTTGGTACTGTTTAGTGTACCAATATAGATGTACAGCTACTATACCTGTGAGTGTTGGAGACATCAATGGAATTTTTTAAACTAGAGTCCCATTTGATTTCAAGATTTATGTTTAAAATCTTTCAGGTAAGTTAAAAGTTAGAAAATACTTGAATTAAGTGTATCTATGCAAACTTAAGCCATCGTATTTTCATGTATACACTATGGCTCAGTTTCAGTTACACAATCACAATCCTAAGTTTTCCTCTGGAACCCACTTTAAAAAAAACTTCACATAAAAAGTAACCCATAATGAGGTATCTTCTGGTACTCTCACGGGTAGCCTTGGAACCTTTAGAGCTGTCATTTGAGCTAGTGTACTAGTGGCTGTAATGTTCTGCCACCTTTTGTGAGTTTCCAAAAGATGAAGCTCCTAGTTTATGTTTATCGTTATCAATGAAACTGGCTGCTGTTATTGAGGGTAGTTGCATAAGACAACTTACATCCATGGTATTTAACTGCCTGATACTCCAAAGTAGGGTGGCTGTGAGAAAATTGCCTAATGACAATGATCCTTATACTAACTCCTGCATCATGTAGCCTTGTTGTTTTGGAGAGTATTAGTTGGCATGGACTATATCCATACAAGGGTCCATACTAACAGCTTAATGATATATACAATAAATTTTCTGACATTGCTTAATTTTAGTATTCTGTACAGTAAAGCAACTGTAACACTACCATGCCTGTGGAATTTTGATCAGATTTTGGAGTACAGTTTCCCTGGGGGCAAATGCTCTATGGTGGTTACAAACCTTCATTTTCACTCTCCTGAAGGCTGTCTCCTTCTTCCTCATCCCTCAACTTGCCTGCGGCCCAGAAGCTTCCTCAGTTTGGCCTACCCTAACTCCTTTCTACTGATCTACCAAGTTTCAGATTCCCTTCCACATTGTTCTCATTCTATTACTGGTAACACTTTTTGAACATGACTTCATTGTCTTCCAGTCTGCTTGACTCAACAGTTCAGATTTTCATCATCTTCTCTCATCTATGTTTAGTGGCTCTCATCTACATTTAGTGGAGTGTGAAAGACAATCATAGGAGTTACTGATATTAGTCCCACCCATATTATAATTAGATTGCATCAGGATTGTGTCCAAGTCTTTACAGACAGAGAAGAATTTCTTATGACTTTCAATTTTTGGCATCCTGGCTCTCAATGAGCTCAAGAACACATTAAGTAAAATCTAAACTGAGCATTAGTCAATTAGGTAGAAAATGAGATAACCAAAAGGAGTAATTCCCATGATGTAACTGATTAAATAGAGATGGCACCTATAGCTGTCCACCCACGTCTGCCCTGCACAAGTATCATTGTGTGGCAGCTCAGTGTTCCTGGACCAGCACATTTTACCACTAGCCAGTGTTTGTCTGAATCAACCTCAGTGTTTAAAAGTGGAGCAGGCTGTAGTTGGTGTTTCTTTGCAACTTACTGCTATACCTCTATGGCAGGATTAACAACCTGCAGGAGAGGGCTGTATGGACAGCTGTGATGACCATTTCACCATCCCAGTGCCAATCCAGTCCCATGCAGAAGGATTTTCAGTGAGGGGTGCTGCTCTCAGAGGGATATTTTCTGATTAAAGTGTTTCTCACTGGCTACTTAACTTCGTTTATTTTAATTTTACAGTGCTTTAAGTGCTGTGTTTTCCTATGTGGCATATTTTGCATATCTCAAGTTCTCTTTTTATACGTTTTGACAATGTACTACTGCAGGAACAGTTTGACAATAAATAAACTTGACTTCATGATATTACAACAGTACTGCTACAAATTCCTGCTTTCTGGATTCCAGAGGAGTTAAAGAGGCTTTCGCTGCAATCATATAAAACCTCAAGTGGAAGATCTAATTATGTTGATTAATTTTGAGCCAAGTTACTGGTGTTTGTTTTCCATAAGTACTGAATTCTTGTGTATAGAAGTATCTGCTCTGAAAAAAGAGAAATGTGAAGGCTATGCAAACCATGACCGTGATATCTCTGATGGCTAGAATTTTCTAGCACAGTATTATTCCACCTTCCTTCACTGGCAACTATTTGAAATAGGTTACTTCTTTTTTTCCTTAACCTGAAGAAAATGAATGTTAATGGTAGTCTTTATAAGTGACTTTGCAAATAAGGCAACACTAGCAGCAACTGCAATAAGCCTTGCGCGCTCTCTATGCCATAGCTATGCTGTCCCAGAGATGACAAACAAATGCATACTTTTTAATGGTGACTACTGGAAGTATGTGCATGCTTGTTGTCATAGGAATTCTTCTTAGATGGGAAGGTTGCTGTTGATTACAGAACCTGGTAGCAGAAACTAAGTTGCAGTTCAGACTTCAGTCTAAAGCTGTCAAATGGTCACTGAATCACAATAATTTAAATATCTTTATTAATCAGTTTTTCAAATTATTCCTTGTATTTTTTTGTGATTAACTTGGTTATTTATGCAAAATCTGTAAGTTCATACTTTAGAAAAGGAACAAAAAAAAGCCTAAGAAGAAAATCAGTGACATTCAAGGGTCAATGATCTGACATGGTAAACAACACAGTTTGTCTAAGCTGCAATATAACACAGAGATGCCTTAGTCCTCTTTAAATAAGAAATCTGGGGTCTTTATCCTATAATCTGCAATTTGTCTTGTTCTCTGGTGTTTCACCTAGGTGATTCTGATACCAGAGTTTAGTCATTTAAATTCAGTGTCTCAGCAAAGAGTGTTAATTTAATGAAAATAAGTATACCTGGTTTCTTCTGTTCTGCCAGCTTGCACTGACTCTGTGTTATCTCACAGCTTCTCAAGCTGCCTCTCTGCCCATCTTCCTGGGTAGCTTCCAGGCATATTCCCCAAACCTTTTTACTTCTCATAGCCCAATTCCATTTCCAAGTTATCAGTGAGAAAACTGAGTAGCAGTTGTAAAAACAGTGACGATGGTAATTACTAAGTAGAAAGCAAGGTCCAATTCAAATATCAATATGAAAACAAACACTGAAAGCTAAATGATACCCTTTTTTCATTAGGCTGTTGTGATTTTTGTTACCATCTCTGTGGAAAGGAGCGATAAAGTCCTTCACTGCTGCATTTGAGACGCTTTCCCAACAAGGTATCTACTCCTATCTGAACCAGTTAGGAGCTTCTGCTACAAATCCAGAAGACTTGCATTCACATCTGTGGACATAACAGGAAAACAACTTAAAACACTGCCACTGCTCTATCTCAAACCAATTACAAATTTATTACATTGTGATATATAACACAGTAATTTAAAATATAACACACAGTGTTTTGATTTTGTGAATGTAGAATAGGAATATTCTTTTTAAAACTATGAATCATTTCATAAAAACAAATGATAAAATAGAATGAAAATGTTTTGACTTAACTAATTTCAATCCCATCAAAACGAGGAAAGGTCAAAATCAAATATTGTTTTCGTTCAAATGAAACTTGGATTTTTTTTTTGTCCTGGGGCAATTTAAAATGACTTGTCATTTTGTTTTCGTTGAAGTTAATGAAACTTCTGAATTTATCTGAGATCAGTTTTCTTTCAGTTATTCTTATCTTGTTAGTTCAAGCTCTATCAAAACGTGCTGGAGTTTGTGATTCAAATTGTAGCATATGAGCAGAAATGGTGTCATATCTGTTGAGAAATCCTGGTTTGCATTTTCCTTGGTATATGTGAAACATTTCAGTCAATTAACAAAATGAAAATATGTGCTACTTTATATACTTGTAAACTGGAAGTAAAACATATTCATATTCATTTGATTCAATTAACATCTTCTGTACTAAGTCTAGTATCATGTCCCTTCTTCATTTAATTTGGTTTTAATTTTCATTATTCATTGTACATTATTATTTTAATTTTTTAAGCAGTTTTTTTACAATGTATCCTCTGAGGGAAGTCCAGTTTTTTCAAATTTCACTGTGAATGATTCTTTTTCCATTAAGACCTTCTGCAATTAACTGTGGATCTGAAACTTGTACATATATA
>VYZW01046108.1:61600-72895 GCA_013401315.1 Balaeniceps rex
TACTTGGTTTTACATTTTCTGCCTTTTTTCATGTATTACAGGAGGAGACAATTACTAATTGCAGCATTTTACCATTTTACTATAAAATTTTATTTTACCATAAAATTTCTGCATGATGCATGATATGTATTCCTGTAATTTAATCATCTAGAGTGTTTACTTGGGGTGTAAATGCTGGAANCTGTGGGCTGGTTACCAGTGGGCTGTCTAGGTGAGACAGAAGGAAGCTCCTAGGAGAGCTGGAAGGATGCTCAGGTGAAAGTGGCTGTGATTTGAAGGGAAGGGGATTGCAGAGGTTAGCCAGAGGCTGAACAGGGGATATCTCTCAGCATTGGGTGTCATGGTTTATCNTAAATGCTGGAAACAATGATGGTTTTGAGTTGATTTATGGGGTAATGCACTTTGTAATCAAACCTTCTATGTGCTGTTTCTAAAATACCAAGTGTTATAGCATTGCTGATAGTCAGAAAAAGAACATTGATAGTGGGCTTAAATCCTCTGTGTGCAGCTGCAGATGAGAACCAGTAGGAAACAGAGTGATACAGAAACAGTAGCAGCTATATTGCAAAGATTAGTAACGGAGTTGTTGAGTGCCTGAGAAACAGGTACACTCATTGCAATGAGTATGATTTTGTGTTGAGAATTACGTAGTTCCAGGTTTACATTTTAGACAATATTTTAATAGTAAAAGCTCTTGTCACGGATCATGAAAAATTGCCTCTAACCACCTTTCCCAGAGGAAAATCTGTCTAACCTTTCTGTGGGAACCAGTGAAGTTATTTCGGTAGGAGATGGATGTCAGGAGAGTATTGGTTGTATATTTTATTTTACCAATTTGTAATTTAGCATGTAGGGGGAAAAAGGAAGTACCACTATGGTGATTGGCAGGTAGATGCACTAAGTATCAACAGGTATGGGGAAGCAATATTTATAGTTTGAGGACTGTCTCTCTGAAGGCTAAGGGCTCTGTTTGCCATGACAGCCCTCGAGACATAGGACAGAGAACTATGGCTTCTGCCTTTCAGAAATAATATCACCTGACATATTAAGCATGCTAGAGTTAATAGCAGTGGTGTTTAAAATGTTGGGGTTTTTTTAAAGGAGTTTTGAAAAAAGGGTTTTGAGAAGGGATTTAAAGGGGTTTTCAATAAAGAAGTTGATATTCATTTGAAGCTTCGTACTTCTAAGATTGCTAAATTATCTGAGCAAAATTAGAAGTTATTTTAGGTCATGATCTGTATATACAATAAGCTATGATTCTGGGAAGCCTAGTTGTTCTTGACTTTTCTTCTACGTGGTAAAACAAATATTTCTGAAATAAGTAAATAAATGCATAATATATAAAAACAACAAAAGAAGAAAATGGAGTAATACTGAGTTGTGGAAATGACCTTGATTAGATAGGATTTAGATCAAAGAGTAGCTAAAAGAGAACCAAAAAGGAATTGTCATTGACTGTAGAACCAAAGTTGCCCAAATCCAAACTTTGCAGAACTTTTATTAATAACACAGAACATACATAAGTGAATACACTTTTGATTGCAGTAGGAGTTACTGACCTGACGTAATCAGGGCCCGAGAAAGGAGAACACCATGCAGTACTTCAGTTTATAGTTTAACGATACATAGGTTTATAGTTCCAGAAGGCTAAAAAGTCCTGAGAAGACTTTGCTGAGGTGAGTAAAGCCTTTTCTGCACTTCAGCTTACTCAGCATCTGGAAAGAGAGTTCATAAAAATTACAAGGAAACATACTTCATTGCACAATGACTGTCCCACCAGAGGGAAAAGTCTTCAAGATTGTAATAGTGACCTTGTTTGTTATAGGCACTTTGAGAACAGAATTACAGATATAGATCTTTATTGGATCTTGGTGCACTTGTAAAGCTGATAAGGAAGGAATGATGATGGGTCCTTTTTAAATTCTTGCATTGTGACCTAGCCAACCTAGGTGTGAACCAGGCAGAGCTCAGTAAATACAGAACATTAACCTCATATATGTGCATGTGCTTGGGTTTAATAAAACTGCATCCAGGGCAGCAAAACAAATTAAGAGACTTAATTAAGAGATTGAGGTTTTATTATTATTATTATGACTTACATTTTTGTATTATGTGAGATATAGTTTTTAAATTTTATTTTAAACTTAGGCTAATGGGGCAAATTTTGTTTTGGAGCTTTGAGTACTATATTTATACAAATAATTGTAAGCACATGATTAACACAGAATAGCAATAACATGCTTGATGAAGAGGATTTTCTTACAGGTTTCATTTCTCCAGCCACTGAATTAAATTACTGTTTTGCCCAGGAAGTGTTTCCTAGAAATGTTATTGGCTGATGCATGAGTGTTTCTATTGCAGAACCAGCAGCAGGACACTGTTATCCTCTGATAACAGCCTGTTCCAGTGGCTTCATCTCATAAATAAATGAATGCATAAGCGTGCATTGGGATGAATACACTTTAGGTAAAGGCCAGGCAAAGTAATAATCACAGGATTTGGTGTGACATTTTGCCAGCACTCACACATATTCCTGACTTTTCTAACATTTGTTTTTTTCAACTCATAAATATTTCTGCAAAGTATACACACTCTTAAATGACACTGGCTTCCTTGGAGAGATTATGTATGTTAATAAAATGTGAGACAAAAGGGATTGATGCATGATGTTTTTTAATTAGGGGAGAAAAGAAAAAAAACAACAGTCTTTTAGAAGGGAGAGGGTATTCTGAAGAGCAACACTTAATTGTCTCCATTTCTATTACTTTCTAGTATACTCTTACTTTTTGGGGAAAAAAAAAAACACAGAAAAGAAATTTACACTTGCAATAAGAAAAGTAAGTTTGAATGCTGCATGGAAGGGAGGGGGTTGTGGGAACATAAGCATTCCTTTGATTATACTCAATGAAACCAAATTGTGTACTTTATAAGAACCATGAACAATTTATAACACCTTACTCTTCCTAATCCTGTTGCAACTTTGATAATTTCTCTTTTTAAGCAATGACTATAACTGCACCTAACAAAAAGAAGTGCAATTGCTGAGCTCAGACAGATAACTTTTATGTTTTGCAATATCTTTTTCATTCTAATGAAATCTTTCTCTCCATTTTAGACAAGTATCACTTGCTGTGTCATAGCACATGGATTTCAGGACCGCCTGTGAAGAGGTAGGATCAGATATTTTTCTTTTCAAACAATATTAGAATCAAAACCAATGAACTTTTAATCCTTCTTATATGCAAAATCCCTTTTTTACCCTTTTTTTAGAAATGAGAGAATATATAATCAGATATAAGTTATTCAGCTGATCGCTTTATGTTGGCAGACAGACTTTGTAGGAGAAGATGAAAGAATTTGCTAGTGTATTCATCACTAGCCCTCACTTCTGTCCATTCCAATTTACCTCTTTAGGCACAATGTAGGTGCAGGTAGCTATGTTTTGTGTGAGCTTTGCTCTAAGTGAAGTGTTTGTGTCTGAAAGCCTGTCCCTGAAGAAAAACATCAATGGAGCCAGAAATCTGTATAACACTGTTCAGCAAAATCAAGGGGGAAATGTAGAAGTATGGGAAAAAGGAGGGTGGGGAGAGAGGGGAAGCTGTGAAGATGACCAAAATGAAAAGCAATTCCATTCCAGTTTGATGAGGTAAGAGAGTTATTAAAAGAGTTATTTTTGCTTAAAATAGGTATAGTTTCATAATGTCAAGGCAAAGTACTTCAGTCCCCCTCCACTAGAGATGGGGGGAGTGCTTTGCTTTCTGTGTTCATACTAACTTTGCCTTAAGGAAAGTAAATGAGCTGTATTTGTAGACATTAAAAAGGTCATCATTTACTCAATGATTGTCTATGAACAAATTGTTTTAATGTGTTTCCACAACTTCAGCAATTGAGACACAGTGAGAACCATTTGCACCACATTATGTAATGATGTCAATGCATTATTATGATTAAAAAATCATGACAATTACCCATACACTGAGAATCGCAAACAATGTTTAGGAAGTTATGGCTGGGAACAAGAAAACTGGCCATATCTTTAACTGTGACCATGATCCCATGAAAAAATAGAAGTGGAGGGATGGCAACAGCACTAGAACCAAGAACTAACTGCAGCTAAAATCAATTTTGATGTGAGAATCAATTGGTATAAATTAGGGGGGAAGACAAAATAAGCAGGCTAAAGAATATTAAACCATGACAGCATTCTGAAAGGAGTAGTACGATCAAAAACTAATATTAAAGTGAAACTTGCCTTTGGGAAAGAATACTGCGATGGTTGTCCAGGATGCTATGTATCAGGCTTTAATACCTCAGAAGACCCATGCACAGTCTAAATTCTATAACACAGTGTATCCCAGATTATTTGCCTGGAAAAAAGCATTCTTAGTTTTGAAGTTTGGTTTTTAGAATAGAATATTTTCAGTTGGAAGAGACCTACAATGATCATCCAGCCCAACTGCCTGACCACTTCAGGGCTGACCAAAAGTTCAAGCATGTTATTAAGGGCATTTTGGTTTGGATTTGTTTTGAAATCTCTTTTTGAATGCACTTATTGAGGAAAAGAGGCAGATACATTATTCTCATAGGATTTTTATGTTATCATTTATGATTATTTTTATGATATCGTTTAAACTGTACTCTAGTATAGTTTATTTAGTGGCAATTAACTTCACTCTGTGCCCAGCAGCAGTAATGACAAGAGCAGCCACAGAAAGATGACCTGGCATATGAGTCCTGTCTTAGCCTTTACAGTGCATTGACAGATATGTTTCATTCTGTATCTAGCTTCTAATGGGGGCATTGATTTCAAGTTTAGCTCTTTAAAAATCAGCTGCTTTGTTGGAGCTTCCATGATAGACAAGGGAAGGAGAGGATGACTCCACCCATCCTAAAAAAGCTCTGTAATCTGGAAACCCTAAAGAAGCTCCTTTAGCTTTTAGATTAATAAAATTACGTGAGGTGGATTCAACCCCAGTTTATCTGCTTTGTGTAAAATGAGCTTTGTGCTGCAGATTTGGTGGTGTCATTTCCGAGAAATTCTGAAAACTATGATCTACATCTTTTCTCCCAAGCCAATTAAAGTTAATAAAATATAGACTTTCAACCTTCTTTCATCAAATGCCTATGTCTAAATAAATCATCAGCAAGCTTATGCTTACACATAGGGCAATTTTTAAGTAAAACCTCAGCACTATCATTGTAAGGCATCATCTACTTTGTTTTTTGTTTGGGGGAAAATATATTGAGCTGAATCTGAAAGCCCAAGAGAGGGGAGGCTGCTGCAGCTCCGTGGCCCCAGGTCCAACCAGTAGTGAGGGTGAAGATGTGTCCCCAGTAGGCATATGCGCACAGAGCAGACATACACACTACATGTATCCATATATGTGCATATACTTATGTACACGACCAGCCACGCAGATCTCATACCGACACACAGAGCACTCGCACAAACACACACAGCACCAATAGCCTTATCCTGCTCCCCTCTCTGGCCGAGCAGGATGGAGGTCCACTCGTGAGAATATATGTATGTACAGTGTGGATGCCTCAATCAGCGGAGCTTAGACAGTCTGCTCAGCAGCTACCCCTGGATCCCAGTCTCCCCAGTTGCTGGAAGCTGGGCATACGAGCGCCTGAGGCGTCAGCCCCTCTCCAGTGGCTGGTACAGACCATCACACACTCTCTCACACACACACACACACACAGAGTCACACACCACAGAATCCCTCACCCAGGAAAAGAATTAGAAAGGAATTTAATAAGAGGATAGGACAGACTGCACTGATCAGGCTCAGGGGATGGCCAGACAAGCATGCTGACCAGAAAACTATTTACATGTGACCAATCCCTTTTTATCCCCTTAATCCCCTATTTTCCTCTACTTCTTCCTCCCCAAATTACCAAATCCCTTTCCCTGCCTTTGGTTCCTCCCCTAAAAATCCCATAAGTCCTGTGCAATCCAAACCTGCACCCCATAATGTGTCCCATGCCCCCAGGCAGTGACATCCACTCAGTCCAAAAGGTGCTCTGGCATTTTCTGATTATGATGGGTTTCACACCTGGACACTGGGGCTGAGGCTGTCCTGGGACAGCCCTGGCAAGGGACCAGATGGGGTGTCCCTTCGTCTGAGTCCTTAATTTGTGTTCCTGCCTGCCATTGTGCTCCTGTGCTCCTCTGGGCTTGTGCTGATGGGCCTTCAATAGGCTGATGTCCCCTTTGATGGAACTGGGCAGGGTGTTATTTTGACTTCTCCCATTTGACATAGTTTGTCTGTACTCCTTTGTGTGTGTGCAGACAAGATTTTATCACATAACCGAGCAGCTGTGGTTTTTATCTACTTCTTGGCTTCCAGAAGGGTTCCTTTTTCTTTCTCCACTGATGTGGACACTGTCCTTTGAATTGCACCATCCAAGTATTAAGTAATTACTTAATATGATTGTTCACTTGAGTTCAGTATGAGGTGCAATCATCCGTTCTGTCAGGTATTTCAATTCCCAATATATACCTTTCAGCTATTGCTTTTAATACAGTTTTCTTAATACCTCAAAATTTGCCAGACTTGTCACTAAAACCCCATCTAGTACTTGAGCTTCTTATGAAAGTGACAATAATGACTAAATAAAATACCATTGTGCCACTACCTCCTTAATTAACTTGTGGTCCTATGCCATTGGCACATCTTCAGCAACAGTTTAGTCACTACAGGCCGTAGACATTTTGGTATTATTTTATTTATTTCAACTACTGACATGAAACATAAAGTAGCTGCAGACTTTGCTCCACGTACTTTTTTTTAATTGGTTGCATTGGATGTCTCTGAGGGAACCTTAGTTCTTTCATAGTATTGATGCTTTCATGCATCCCTTATGTTTTCTAGTGTCTACTAGTGGGATTTGGTTTGAGATTTGGACACTGAAATGGTCTTGTCTACGTATAGGTACCTGCACATGCACTTTGTGCCTAAGTTCCTACTGCAGATCTGAATAGTACAGTCAGTGGAGCCCAGTGAGCAATTCAGTTCTCCCAAAACCTGCTGATCAACTGAATTGCTTTCTATGCTTCATTGCCTATAATAAGCATTGATTATAATGAGAGCTTAAACACTTACAAGTAGACAGTTACAGTTTGGTGTCAATCTCAAGATGATTCCTATGATCCTAATGATTATTTTCTCCCCTAAGCATCTTATCTGTAGGCTGTGCTGCCTCTCAAGGCATCTTAAAGTAGTTTTATTCTGCAAGAAAACACCTGTGCTAGACAATTCAAACGGTGCTACAAAAAGATGAGGTCTTACACACATACACACATTTTTTCAAAGGGAAACTACCTCGTATCTGATGATGGAAAAGTTATAGTTAATTTTTTCTTGTGGCTTCTCCACTTACTAGTTGTGAAAAATTTTCCATTATTTATTATTAATTTTCCATATTTAATGATGCTGGATTCCATGCTCTTTTCTCTCACTGATCAGCAAATGTATCCATTGTACTAGTTCTTGTACTTATCAGCAATTTCCAAACCATAAGACTATCCAGCTCCTCTTTTAGCCTTTATTGTGAGCTTTCTGAACTCTACAAGAGCATAAATCATAGAGTCACTGGTTCTTCGAACACTCTCCTGTACTCACTTGACCTTATTCTGTATTCTGAAAACTCTCTCTTGGAAGATAACCTCAGTCTCTGACATAATACTGTCCTCCGCAGTGAAAGTACCCTTCTGATGACATTGAAGACTTGGGATGATTATAATGCATTAGAACATTTTCCCGTTAAAGACTTTTTTTTTTTTAAGTTGATATTTTCCATGTACTTTATGAACCAGCTGCATGAGCAGCTTTATAACTTTCCTAACTTTCTAACTTTTGAAATCTCATCCTTTACTCCTATTAGCTTGGCTTTTTTTTTTCCCCAATATAACTTCAAACTTACTTAAATTAGTAAATATCCCATTCATTTTCACAGTTATAATCTATTCATCTGTTTTTACAGTACTGTCCATTGTTTCTTTGAAGGATTAGTTTGAATTGGTAAACTGTTTGTTTGCCTCTGCTTTATGAATATTCTTGTAGACTTCACAAACTTTATAATTCGATACATTCTGTTGTTCACAGGTCTAGTGACCTCTATTTCAACATATATCTTGTTGGGGTTGTTCTTGCCTTCCACAATATGTGTTTTAATTTTTAAGAAGTATTTTGACTTCCTCGTGACTTTATTTCATAAATCTTGTGATATACTATTTTGGACTGTTTCTAGTCGCCTTTATGCCATTTTCTGATTTACACATTTCAGCCTAAGGTGATGATTTCCTTTGTTTATAAATGCTGTCAAATGGCAATGCTGGGATTTCTAATACCTTGGGTTTGTGGTTTTTTTTCTTAAATCCAGCTTCAACTCATAATTTAATCCCAAAATCACAAGATGGAAAATGACTGGCAATTTACAATGCCTGTGAGAATGTCATGTAATAGGTGAATTAAATTTGAAGAAATATGCATGTTCTCACAGTAGCCTTCAATTTTATGTTGTCTTATCTCTTGGCCTCAACTGTAATGATATAATCTAGTCCCAGTAAGCTCATTGGCAATTCAGACATCAAAACTTGTTTCCTTACAGTGTCAGAAAATGAAAGGTTTTGGTCTAAAAAAGTACTTTCAGTAAGAAGCTCATATATATATATATATAAAAAAATACATATTTTTCCAAATGTCTAATTTACATATTGAATTAATCAGACTGTATAAAACAAGGAAATTCTCTGTAAGACTTTATTCTTTTGAGAAAATCACTTATGAAGAACGCCATAGCCAAATACTTACCTGGCAAATACCTGGCAAATCAAAGAAAAAGAAGATTAAGTCTAAAATCAACATTTACCTGCGGTTCTTTCAGGTTGGAGTGTAAAATTCATGTGCAGGAATGGACTTGCTATCCTTTGGATTGGAAAATGTTGGTATCTGATAGAAGAGGCTTTGAATGACAAGCTGAACACATCCCTGTGTATCTGGGCTGCATTCCAATTTTTGACAATATAAGTGCTTTTCGCTTACACTAGCAACGCCTCCACAGAATGAGTAGCTGGACCATTTAAAAAACATCCTTTATGTGGCTATGACACATATTCCTACCTCTTGTATTCATTGCCATTAGTGCCTTACACCTCTGATTCAATTTCCCTTTTTATTATTATACCTGAGATTATAGAGCAGTGACAGGCATATCTCCAAATACTCAGAGGTCAGCCTCAGTTCAAATAAGCTTCCAAAAGTGTAGATATTCATCTGAAGTGAACCACGTACATATTTAAGGCAGTTTCTGCAACCCATTCTCCTTATTGGTATCAGATTCTTGATAGTAGAAATAAATTTCAGGGCTTAAAACTGAATTGCAGAGGTTTAATTTATTTTAGGACATACCAGCCAAAGCAGAAACTAAAAATCCAAGCCACCTTGCATATAAAATGTGTTGAGAGATTTTTTACTCTTCCTTTCTTCCACTGGTTCATGGACTAAACTATTCTAGGATGTCTGTTGAAGTCTTCCTACTGATGTGAAACTAGAAGCAGCAAAGCTAACCAAATCATTTTATTACCGTAAAGCAAAAGAAATAGATAAAATAGCATAAACAAAAAGATATAGTCATGTCTTGAAAACTAATGAAGAGTATTTAAAATTGCCTGGAATACTAAATAAGCGTCCTCCAGAACAAAACATCGAAAAAGTTTTAGGATTTTTTTTTTCTTATCATAAATGACAAGGAAAACAAGAAATATGGAAAAATGTAAACAAAAAAATTATTCAATAGAAAACCTGCCAGTAGCCTTATTTAGGCCAGATAAATTAAAAAATATTTATGTTGGAAGTCCTGCAGGAAATTGACTTTGAAATCAATAGGTAACTTTAAAGATGTTTCGCATACAGTATTAATTTTGGTACATGTTTGGTAGAGACTCCACTGCTAGCATAAATGTATAAACTGTAATTTTCGTGTGTATTTCCTCTGAAATGAATTCTTAAATATTTGGGAAGGCCATATATGTTGCAGCAAGCTGTTTATGGTATGTAAGTGTTTCTAAATTCCTTTTAGGAAAGTTAGTAGGGCCAGATCTTATACACAGCCAGTATGGACAATGTGCTGTAAGTCAGGATATAATGGAAAAAGATTTTTAAATGGCCTTTTTTCACTGCCTTGTTGCTAATAATGATCTGAGTGTGACCTTATTTGTAGAAGCAGTCTGCTTTGAGGGCTCTGCCAACCTATACTGTTCTCTGATAGTGATCTGAAGCAGAAAGTTCAACAAGACTGGTGTGGCAAAGCAAAGAGGGATCAGTTTTCAGCCCCTCTTGTAGTTATATTAGTTCGAGAACAGTAAGCAGTTTCTAAACTCCTGCCAAGGACATCAGCTTTTGCTGCATCAGTGTTCTCGTCTAACTCAGCTTAAAAGGGTGTAGAATGAGATGACAGAGGCAGTACTGTGCAGGTGCAACATTCAGTGTGTCTCCCACTTAGGTACCGCTACCTTCCTTCATCACTGCTTTTGCTTGAAGTCACTGACTCCTCTCCCATGTGGAAACTTATTCTTTCACCACTGTATATTGCTTCCATATCCATTCCTTAGCCCACCTCATCCACTTCATAAACATGTGCAACTTCAAACACTCAGGTTTTTTGCCCTCTTTACAACAGGTGCCAAACTCTATAAATAGGATGAAGAAAGTAGGATGGTATAAATGTAAGCGGGGCGATGTTCCTGGTGATTTTGGCTCAAACATAGTCAAGGTGTATTGGCTTAACAAACTGTTACGAGCTGAACTATGCTTCTCTATCCATGTCTGCTGTAAGGTGATGCCGTTTATCATACATTTGAGCATAAGAGGATGCCTTGCATGACCCCACACTGACAGTTACAGTAGCTCGGCTGACATGCTGTATGCTGTTTTATTGCTGTAAGTCAGAGGTAGGGCAGAGCCCTCAGCCAGTGAAATGTAGAAGGCTTGAAGGGAAAATTTTAGCACACCCTCTCGTGGAATCTCTTAAAAAATTAGTAATGGGAACAAAAGCTGACAGCCNTGCTACTGGTGTCCAAGTCCAATTTCCTAAGTTTGAATGTTGAGCATGGAGCAGAAGTGACAGAACAGTTTGTCAGTGGAGAACATTATATAGAGCTATTTAAAAGTTGTCCTCGACCTTTCCACCTCTTTTAAAGCCTCTTGAGAGCAATTTAAACTTTTCTTCTGCCAGTTGCCTACTGTCAGTTCCATATTTGTGTTTGTTCTCTCCATGCTATGGATGTAA
>VYZW01046111.1:0-20828 GCA_013401315.1 Balaeniceps rex
GTGGTGCTCAGCTGCCGACTGGAGCTAAACCACGACAGCTATAGAATCATAGAATGATTTAGGTTGGAAGGGACCTTAAGGATCATCTAGTTCCAAACCCCCTGCCATGGGCAGGGACACTTTCCACTAGACCAGGCTGCTCAGAACCCCATCCAACCTGGCCTTGAACACTTCAGGGATGGGGCACCCACAACTTCTCTGGGCAACCTGTTCCNCAATTTAAAGCCATTACCCCTTGTCCTATCACTACATGCCTTTGTAAAAAGTCCCTCTCCAGCTTTCTTGTAGGCCCCCTTCAGGTACTGGAAGGCTGCTATAAGGTCTCCCCAGAGCCTTCTCTTCTCCAGGCCGAACAGCCCCAACTCTCTCAGCCTTTCTTCACAGGAGAGGTGCTCCAGCCCTCGGATCATCTTCGTAGCCCTCCTCTGGACTCGCTCCAACAGGTCCATGTCTTTCTTATGTTGGGGGCCCCAGAGCTGAACACAGTACTCCAGGTGGAGTCTCACGAGAGCAGAGTAGAGGGGGAGATTCACCTCCCTCAACCTGCTGGTCATGCTTCTTTTGATGCAGCCCAGGATATGGTTGGCTTTCTGGGCTGCAAGCGCCCACTGCTGAGACATGTTGAGCTTCTCATCAACCAGCACCCCCAAGTCCTTCTCCTCAGGGCTGCTCTCAATCCATTCTCTGCCCAGCCTGTATTTGTGCTTGGGATTGCCCCAACCCATGTGCAGGACCTTGCACTTCACCTTGTTGAACTTCATGAGGTTTGCACGGGCCCACCTCTCAAGCCTGTCAAGGTCCCTCTGGATGGCATCCTTTCCCTCTAGCGTGTCGACCGCACCACACAGCTAGGTGCTGTTGGCAAACTTGACAAGGATGCACTCAATCCCACCATCCATGTCACCGACAAAGATGTTAAACAGCGCCAGTCCCAATACTGACCCCTGAGGAACACCACTCGTCACTGGCTTGCACAAGCCCCAACAGTGTCTAGACCCAGAAGACACCACAGGAGGCCGAAATCAAACCCCAGTCCTCATAGCTGTGTTCACCTTCACAAAACCCATCCATAAACACACCCTCTGAGAGCTAAAGTCTTCCTATTCCACTCCATTTTAAAACAGAAATAAAAATATCTTTAAGTGCGAGTACAAGAGAGCTGTTTCACCGGTTACAGGCAAGAAACAGACACTGAAAATTGCCACTAAAATCCATGTGCATACCAAGCAAGTGCAACCCTACCAGCCAAAGGGAAATCTGCACCAGACTTGCAGTGCCACCATGACCTGCAGCACTGATGGAGCTGTCCCAGCTGGCTTGTGGCCCTGCAGCCCACCAGGGCTGGCACCCATCGCCCTCCCAGCAATCAGCCCCAAGGAGCTGCTCTAGGCTAGAAAGAGCTTTTTTGCCAAACTAGTTTTAATTTGCATCAATTCCCTAATTTAATTCACAGAGCAGCCACGATACTTGCCCCACAAGGAAAGCTGTGGAGGAGGGGAGCTTAAAGCCGGCATGAAACTGAGGCCTTAATTACAACAGCAGCATTTCAGCTGGGAATGGTAAACCTCTTCAATAAAGCAAATAGCATTACTGCATTTTTAACTAGAGTGGATAATTTCACTGGATTTCTCCTTTTCTTCCAAAAAATTATGAGGCAAGATGGTGGAAATCTAGATCTTGAAATCACTTAGCTTACAATTTTTACTACCCAAAAAAGCCTCTCCATGAGCAAGCCATGTAATCTGCAAATTACGCAATTCAAAGGCACATCATTATGGCAAAATGGAAACATCTTGTACAACCTCATCTCATCAAGAGGCAACAGACAGCAAGAATCAGGTGTGGGGAAAACAAAAATAAAACTTGAGTAACTGATCTGTGCCCCCAAATGACAGGACTCTACTCCTTTTTATTCCACTAACTACATATTCTACATATTACTTGTCTACAAGCTCTGAATCTGCACATTGAGAATACTTGGGTTATTTTTGAAAAGTGACAGTAGGATATAAAAAAAAAAAAGCTTACGAGCTGCCATCAGAATATTCTAAAAAATCTATTTTCTGCAGAAACATTCCCTCAGAAAGTAGCTGGTACAGCTTTCCCAGCCAGGATTCAAAGGGATTACCAGGAAGCTTCCAGCCATGGGCATTACATTGAATACATGTGTTTTCTAGCCATATTGATACAAAGAAAACTGTTTAAGAAATTGTTTTCCACTGGATAGGAACCAGGTGGCAGCTGTCCACCCCGAGTGGGGCCTGCACAGCCCCACAGCACTATGTGCACCGTGCAGCTCCCTGAAGCAGTGATAGCAGAGCAAGATGTGCACCTAATGGTACTTCACACAGGAAGTTATAAATTATACAGTTATAAATTATGACAAAAAATAATGCTTCGTCCCATGCTTGGTTAACTGAGCAGTCTGAAGGACTTCATGTCTGAATATTCCAGGCCTTTACTTGTTCCAGCATCTCTATTATTCGGTTGTTGCATCTTTGGCTTTTATTATACCTCCTTTCATACTTCACTGCTTCAAAACACTGTTAATTTATTCTCCTGTATCATAAAAATCCTAATGTATTTTTCTGACTTCCTTCAAAGCACCGTTTTCTATCAGCTGGTCTCACAGTGCTTATTTTCTCTGTCTTTCTTCTTGCACCTGCTCATTGAATTGTTTTTTCTTTCCTCTCCTCCCCCCCAGTTCCCAAGAATACAGCCTCCTGCTATTCAGCAGAAATGCATTAATAGGGGTACATGGTGAGAGAGCGCTAAGCATTTCTGTGTGTTCAATTAAATCAGAATGATTCATAAATTAAGGGACTATTTTGGATCTGCTCTCTTAGGTAGCACAATCCCTCATATTAAGTTATGCATCAAGAGTAGGAAGTGCATTTGTCTTCCTTGCAACTTCCTTCAGCCTCTGGGTACCGTTATAACCTTGTTGGTCATGGGGAATGAGAGCTAAGAAGCGTTACTGAGGTTTAGTGGATTCAGATTTAGTGCAGGAAGTATCTGTTGCTCCCTCTGTGTAAATAAAACATAGAAAAACTATGCTTATATTCTCTCTAAAGGCAATGCTTCTCCCCAGGCAGCACAACCACCTTTTTTAAACTCCTGTAAGAAAAATCCATAGTAAAAGCAAGGATGTGAATATGGACTACAATTAATCCCTGTATAATTTTGCCTGCCTGCTCTGACTGTGCTTAACCCCTCCATCACTGTATAATTTTCAGATTTGCCTTCATAAGGCAAATCCCTTTCACTGTTGTCTATGGGATGCCACATTTCTGCCTGGATGGACAGATGTCAAAGCTCAGTCAAAGTCTGGTTCTCCGGCCAAACTTCCAGGAGTGAGCTAGCCAAGGGGAAAAATCCTCAAATTTTACTAGTTAGATATTATTTCAGGGTGGAAAAATTGGATATTTCCATATTTTTCTGAATGTTTGGTAGTTCTGTCTTTGGCTCCTTTTGAATTGCTATCACCCAAGCATTCTGAAGAGTATCTTCAGCATTCTGGATCCAGAGAAGACTTGCATGTTTCTGGGCTATATCGTGTCTGTCCTGGCCTTTATAAAAGTAATGATTTATGTGACATGACCTACACACCCTTCAATTGGTAGTTGTAAGTGAAAATGTGACTTACAGAAGTGCAGTCCTGCACTTATTTCAAACAAATACGCCTGTGGACAAGTGCTGTGAACACCAACTTACAAATGCACTTCAAAACTATCTTTTTCGTATTACTGCTATTCCACTCTTGGAGCTCTCTTGAACATAGGCTGATTTTCACTTAACACAGAATTGTATTGAACAGTGCATTTTATTGTATGCACAACTGTCAAAGATTATTAAGGACAGATTCAGCCCGTTAATTTCTTTTTTTTTTTTTTACTTTTGACATTAGGAAGGACACAAGCTTAGGTCTCCAGAAGTTGAAAGAACAGAGCTAAGTTCTCAGCCAAAATATGTCACATACTGGCATGTAAATAAAACCAGATGACTCAACAGAAGACATTGCTTCATAGTTTAAGATATCTCACTTCTTGGCTAATGTAACTTTCAATTGTTTCTTTTTAATCTGACATTATATGTATATATGCATATTCTTTTTGAAAACTATTTTAATAATTTATGAACTTTGTTGTTTTCCAAGAAGCCGGTTTCAATATAGTATTGGGTCTTTGTACATTTGAAATACATTCCAGACAGAACCATCACAGCCAATTTTTTCTTCACTGTTCAGTCTTCAAAACATAACTCATATCTACTAAGTTTGAAAAAGTCTTGACTTTGTTTCATTCATTGTGGAAGATTTGAGTGTTTCAGGCTCTTTACAACACACTTAACCGTCAGCACTTATAATCTACTTGCTCCAAAGCTTTCTACATACATAATACAAACTTCAGATTAAAAGAAAGTCTTAATTACTATTCTGTAACCTGAAATTATATTGGCACATTTCCCTAATGCTTTAAAAACATTCTTCTGTTGCACACTGACAAACTGTTTTCTATACATGCTTCCATTATGTTTTCAACACTTACTATAGCCTTGGACTTTTCAGCACATGCTCTTTTTATTTTTGAACAGCAAATCATATTCTCATGTGTTTTGAGACAAAGCTTGACTAATTTATTCATGACTATCTTTTTCTGTTCTCTGTAATGTTTTTTAATTTAAAATTTTGAGTATTTTTGGAGTTTTGTTTCAGGTTTGTTTATTGAAAGGTATTTTTTCCTGTTTGCTCTCCTCAGCAGACTCATCTCACAATGGCACATTACAGCGTCATGTCAGGAAAAAGGCAAACACAATCTGGATCGCAGTTAACACCTGATAAAACACTGCAGCTTCAGTAACATCAACATTATTACAAAACTAACTGTAAAGAACCACAACTCCTGTATGTTACGTTTTAGGGGCAAATACTCCAGAGCCTTCACTGAGGGCAGCCAGTGCCATAAAGCGCTTACGCCCTCTCAGTGGTGGTGGCAGTCTACCTTTATGGGAACACTCATGGACAGTCTCCTCCAGTGGTATAAATTACTGAGATTTCTCATGTATTAACTGCCACTGGCTGCTGCCCTTCATCAGAGGAACAAATCTTGGCTCTCCAGCAGAGACTGGAGAGGCTCTGGGGGGTTCTCCAAAACCCCGCTGCTAATTGTGTCTAAGCCATAACAGGACAGAGCATGCATAATCATACTGATGTTTATTACTAAAAGATCTATGCAAAAATAAAATTTATCTTACCAAAAGGAGGAGACTCTCTCCCATCTTCTAATCCTGAATCTCGCTCTCTGTCTCTCTTTCTGTGTTTATGTCCACGGTGCCTATGGCGTCGGTGACTTTTTCTTCCACCAAGTGGCACGTGAACTCCAATGAACAACGTTCGATGGCCTATAGGTAAAAAAAGTTACCTTTTAAAAAAGGGCTGTGGCAGTGTAATAACAATATTAATAGCCATAATAGCATTAATGGTATAAAAATTATTATAATTGTGTAACTGTATAATATTGATTATTCTAATGTTAGTAGTCATAACATTATTGATTACAATAATGACAATGTAGCATCACAGATACAGGACAAAATCCCAGTATTGAAGTCCTTATGATGCAGTGCCAGATTTTTTTTTTTTCCCTTCGAATTTGCATCTCTGTGTGTGAACTTTCATTAAAACCAGACAGGTGTTCTGTAAAATGCCTTCCAAAACAGCAGCATGAACAGACACACGGATGTCTTTGCATTGAACATTTGGTAAAGTTGCTGTTTGCTTTGTGTGTACAGGAACTTTACAAAACTCACTGCTATTTATGAGCCAAACCTTGACNACACTGCAAAATCCCTATACAACTTTATGTGCTCATATCATAAACACATTGCTGGTAACTTAGGGTGCTTTTATTTCTTCTATTTTATTTTTTAAAATACATAAGAAGGTAGAGATTGCCATGCCTACCACCATCTTTGAGCCTTTGAGCCTGAGGAAGTTTATGTTGCTGATCAAGCCCAAAAGATTTAGTTCTCTTAGCCATGTGGGCTAACAGGATCAGAGCACAGTAAAGCATTTAGAAGGGGGAGAGCACAGGGGAAATGTGCAGAAAGTACCACAAAACAGAACAAATGGGAAAGGAATCATGGCTCACTACAGGCAGGTCTCCTACATTTACTCAGCAGAAAGATACAGTCCAGATTACTCATCTCAAATAACATTTATTTTCTCCTTGAAATGAGCATAACACAGCTAGTGGATAATTGCTGCTTTGCTGTAATCATTCAGCAGTGTCAATCATCTGAAAAAGGTCAAGAACATTAAACTAAGGTAGCATGTGATCTCTAATCCCATGGAGACTCCAGCAGCGGCAGAAAACACAGCAAGGCAGCATTTGTCACAATGGATCAAAGAAATTCAAGGCTGACAGGAATTCTCTGCAGAAGCAGAGCTAAAAAAGCTGGAGAAAAGGCTCTGGACACCACACCTGTTACTTCCTCAACTTTGATTCATGTAGAGGAGACTAGAAAGCAGAGGCATCAATTTCTGGGAGACTATTCCTGTAGAGTCTGGAGATTTTTCCGAAGCAAAGGCCACAAGTTGAATTTTTTTTTTTTTTATTTCTTTTTCAGATACCTCTTTCTTCTTGCTTATCACATTTAACCCAAGCCATGATTTAAAGAGAACTGCTGCCTTTGATATATTTCAAATGTATTGCGATCAGTGGTGCATGAAACAAGGAAAAATGTATTCCATAAAAAGAATTCATTAAAAAGATACTGAAGGATAGCAGTAACATAGTACTCAACACTTCCTTGTCCCCTTCCTTGAGTAGAAAAAACCCCAACATTTTGAAAGGAATGGGGTTGCCCTTCCTAAAACTTTAATCATTTCCAGAGGTGCAAATAGATTGCTTTTTTAATTTAGTAATTTAATACATTTCTGCTGCTTTGTGGTAGAAGCAGGCATGCTTATCCTAGTTTTGTGCCACTTTAATGCTCAGGTTGTAGCTGCATGAGGAAATGCAGATTCAGGTTCACACTTCAATTAATTTCCAGGGCTGAATCCAGGACTTGAGTCCAGGCTGTTCTTTATTCAATAAACCGGGAAACAGTCCCTAAAATGCTACAACATTCACGCGTGTCTGAATACAACAATCTTCCCCATACAGATAGAATCAGTTCACACTGAAAAGAAACAGGAACCTCGAAACTGAAATGGATAAACCAGGAAAAAGGAAAATCGATCTTATTCCTTCTGTGTTAACCTACTGAGGCTGACAGAGTTCTACCAAGGCATAATTTCAGTAAACACAGAGAGGAACCTAGGTCCCTGTAACAAGGTTCAGCCAAACAAGAGGGGAAAAAAAAGAAATTGACAGGGGAAAAGGAATAGTTCTCTATAGAGAAATGATAGAGCAAAAAGCAAAAGTAAAAAGTCTGAATAAAGCGTTAAGAAGTTCTGGTTTATTAAAAGAGCACAACTGTGGAGCAAAAAAAGACCAGCTGGGAACAAAAGAAAAATGAATGAATTCTAAATTGCTGGCAAAATGACAGTGAATTACAGAAGCAGGGAAAAAAAAAAGAGGAAAGATAAAAGAAATCCAATGAGTAAAATGACCTCAAGTAACCTTTTGATGGTAAAGATTATAAACTAGTGCCCAGAACGTAAGGTACTTTTTGCTGTACAAGCTGACTGAGACGTTACTAAAGAAGAGTTTCCAGAGAGCTCTGTAAATTTCCCAGGCCCAGGAACACCAGCCACGAGGCTCCCCTGCAGTCTCCAGGACAGAGCAGGGCAGAAACACCACACCACCGCTGACAGACAATTTCTTACCGCCTTACTCTGCAGAGGAGCATCCGCACCTCTTCCCATGAAGTTCTTCAACAGACTTTCCCCCCCTCCAAAGGCTTACATTATTTGAACATGAGAATAATTTGAAGATGAGAATAAACAAGAACTCTGCTTGATATAAAACTTCTAACAGAAATACCAAATGAACCTTAAAGCCACAATTCTAAAACAAGTATTTTTCCAAAACAACATTTTTCCAAAAATTCTGCATTTCAAGAGGATCTAAAGAGGATCTGCTTTTATTCCCATTGCCATAAGCAAGTCCCAAGAATCAGCCAGACTGTCATTTTAATTTTGTGCACAAAAGCAGTTATTAGAAGATTTCTGACCCAGCATAACATGAATACAGGTTGTGGACAGCTCCTGAACATCACTGACATCAATGGTAAAATTCCAAGTTACACCAGTGGAAGCACATTTCCTACCTCAAAATGCAAAAAATTATAGACATTTTTATACCTTCAGCACCTATATTTACTATAAGATCTCGGTTAACTGACTACATTTTCCAAAGGAACGTCAGTTATTTCAATTTGGCTGAAATTAATTGCAGGATATCCAATAGGGTTCAGATTTGTTCCTGTCCTGGTTTCAGCTGGGAGAGAGTTAATTTTCTTCCTAGTAGCTAGCATAGTGCTGTGTTTTGGATTTAGTGTAAGAAGAATGCTGATAACACACTGATGTTTTGGTTGTTGCTAAGTAGAGCTTACACCAGTCAAGGACTTTCTTTTTCAGCTTCCCATGCTCTGCCAGGTGCACAGGGAACTGGGAGGGGGAACAGCCAGGATAGTTGATCCAAACTGACCAAGGGGCTATTCCATACCATATAACGTCATGCTCAGTATATAAACTGCGGGGAGTTGGCTGGGGGGAGCAATCGCCGCTCGGGGACTGGCTGCATGTCGGTCGGCGGGTGGTGAGCGGTTGCATCACTTGTTTTCTTTTCCCTGGGTTTTGTTTGTCTCTCTCGTTCTCCTTTTCATTACAATTACTATTGTTATTGTTATTATTATTATTATTATTATTTTTTTTTTTTTATTTCAATTATTAAACTGTTCTTATCTCAACCCGTGGGTTTTCTTACTCTTGCCCTTCCGATTCTCTCCCCCATCCCACCGGGGAGCGGGAGGGTGAGCGAGCGGCTGCGTGGTGCTTGGTTGCCGACTGGGGCTAAACCACGACAGTTCCTTATAGTTTATAACCATTTGTATAAGGGCATTTTTTTCATTTACCTTTAAGAGCTTTTTTGTGTGTTTTATTATTTACTTCATCAGGATGCCATCTAAAAATGCCTGAATATTGCTTAAATATTGTAAAAAATTCTGCTCTGCTGTACGTTTGCATAGCACCTCGCTCAGTTAGATCATAATTTCTCATTCTTTTGGCAAGGCTACAAAGGCACGAAACTACGGGAAATAGTAACAACTGTAAGTTACATCAGGGTACATACTGACGACATCAGGTACAACCTAACAACCATTCTCACGCAGAATTTACACACAGTTTTAAGAGGTGAGCATAACAAACAATGGATTTATAACTCTTTAAAGCCAAGTTTTCAAAAATACCATGCTGGTCATCACTTTTGTACAGTTTTATCACCTGCACTGTGTGCCACGCGCTATAGAGTTCCATCACCTGAGAAAGGGCTAAAGTTGTTAGTCAAAAATCTAGAAATGGATTAGTGTTTTACATTTTGTTCCATGTTTACAAAACAGGCTTTTTCAACTGTATTTTTCCAATGGCTGTGTTTTCTTGCAAAAACTGTTAACAGCTGAGGCGGTCAATTACAGTTTATTTTATTATTACTATATTTAGTCAGTTAGTTTGGTTTGCTTCTCCCCTCTTCTGAGGAACCGTCCTGTAACAGGAAAAATCATGCTTAAAACATTTCTTTATTCTGTACCTCTCAGCCAAAGATTATGGTGGATACGTTGTAAGATATTCTGTGCATGCAGCCACAGATAGCCACATGTAATCAGGTCCATGAAACATACAGATAAAATGCACACATGCAGATTTCTGGTTCTGGACACACTTAAGAGTTTGGCCTATTATCCTTTCTCAGAAAAAAATGTACATCTAATAGATCAAAAAGAATTTCTTCTGCTAATTCTTAGTTCAAAATAAATGAAAGAATTTATATGTTGAGCAAGGTTTATTCCTCTCCACTGTTTATGTTATGTTTAATTTATGTTATAATTTTAAAAATAAGAATTAATTCAGATATCAGTGAGCCATAGGATTTATCTGGTCTTCCTGAGCTTTTTCAACTAACTTTACGTTAACATCAATAGAGTTTTATCATGGAAAGACTATGATTTTTTTCCTGCAAAAAACCACTTTGAACTAAAATGTTCATTTATTCCAGATGTTCTGCTAGGAAAGCTAAACACAAGCACATGCATAAATATTTTCAGTATTAGGATTTAGGAGCAAATCATTTTTAAAAACTGAATCTCTGAGAAAATGCATTAATATACAAAGATTATTTACAATCTGAAAGCTTACTAAGGAAATGCAACACACTAGATTGATCTGCTCTGCAATGTCACCTTTATACAATGCTACAAGTCCACTGTTAAATTGTATAAACATTGTTTTTAAAAAAATACTATTCTTCATCAGATTGCACATAGCTGGGGAAAAAAACCCAGAATATAAAGTTAGTTCAAATCTATGCATTTATAGCATAAGAGGCTTTGGCTACCTTCGAAGCATTAAAACACTCCTTAAGTAAAAATATTGTAGGGATTAAAGAAATAATGACCCTTGTTATGAAGTGTTCTTTTTAATTTTTACAGGATTACATTAATAAATCCAAATTATATTATAAAAGATTTAAAAGGGATCCTGTTAATTGTATTTAATTTTCAGATAGATGACATTACATCTAAGCCTATGTAAAAATCAGGATTTCCCCTAAACTTTTAAAGAGTGAGTGTATTGTGCTGTAAATATCTCCACTTTGTGGAGGTATGAATTCTTTGCCCTAGAAAAGACAGATATGAAATATACATTATTAATATGAATACATCTTGCAGAGTCATTTCTCAGAATAAAAATCTAAGTAGAAGGGTTGTTTGGGGTTACGGTATTCCAAAGAAGAAATTCTTCCTTACACCTGAATTTTATTTTAAGAACCCAATAGCAAATTAACCATCTAAAAAGGCAACCTCAGAAAAGAAAATATTTTCTGCATAGCCCTTGAAAATGACAGATGTAACATCTAAAAATGGTTTTCAGAATTTGGCATTCTGGGTCTTTAAAACAGAAGCTTGTCCTAGCTACCTACCTTATTTATTAAATAAATGGAAAGGAAAAGAAATGTAGCGGGATTTCTAAAGCTTTGAAAACATATATCCTATTATAATTTATGGTGCTTGACAACTTAACTTAGAACTTCTGGAAATCCCATTACAATTGTCTGAATGGCTGCGACATTGCAAGGGAAAATGGAGGTGGAAAGAAAGGAATTGTGAATGTTTCTTTTTAATGCAACACTAAGAGTACAGACATTTTTGCCCCAGTGCCTCCCATTCTCCTTCCAAACACAATTTTAACACAGAAAACACATACCCGTTTGGTAGGAAGAACACGTTATGAAGCACGTTCACCTCCCCACTTCCCCATCAGTAGAGGCTCCACAGGCCTCCATGTTACACCAGGCATGTGGGACTCAAGAGGGTACTTTAAGAGCTCCATAGTGAACCAGCCAAGTTGGCGCCTATTGCATAAAAAGTGACTGTCCAGGATCTGAACATCCGGGAGCGCCAGGTGTTCGTGGTACATCTGCCTGTGCTGCCTTCCATCTGGAATGATCCGAATCTGCCTTAGGCACTTGCTGAGACCAAGGCAGATCCCTGCTCATGGGCGTGATGGACAGGGGCAGATAAGGGAACAGATGGGTCTTGAAACATCTCAGAAAGAGCAAAGGCAGGCTTCTGTGACCTACTAAGGAAACACATTGCAAAGTCAATATGCCTTGAGAGAGAGTATTTTGCCAGTGGTTCAAGCCAAGTCTCAAATGACTACTGACCTCAGCAGGACTGCAGGGGTTTCTCCCTCCTCTGGAAAGCACTCAGGGCCTTGAAACCTCTTTTATGGTATTGCCAGCTAGAGCTAAACCAAATGCAATTTTCCATCCTCTCAAAAATGAACAGTGAGGTAGAGACAGAAAACCAGCAGTCCACGTAAAGTTAAAAAAATTGCTTTTTTCCTTACAGGAGAAAAAGTGATTATGGTGAATTGTGTAGGAGTAGAGAGTACATGACCCATGATTCATTACTGTAGTGCAGCAGGGAGGCAGAGCTGAAGAGAAAGCAGAAAGGACGAAAGCAATGCTTCGTAAACCAAGAGTTTACATTGCTGTTTGTGGTTATGGTTTGCTCATGGGACATTTTTCACCTTTTTGCCATGCTATAGTCTGGAGGAACTGACAAGAAAGCCTTCACATCATACATGTAACATGTTCTAGGTTAAAGTACAACAGAAATTATTATTATTTAAAAAAAAAAATTAAAACAATATCCCTGGCCCAAGAAAGCATTAAGGACATACTGAATACGGAGGATAAGAGCATCTCACTGATGTCATTAAAGTTAATGACCTTTTAAAGAGCTCCGATCAATCGCTGCTCTCCCAAAAAACCTCTCCTTTTAACAAAACATTGTTCCAGGTTATGGCTGGGCTAAGAAGTCCTTTTAGCTGCACTTATGTTCATTCCCTATTTCCCTACGTTGCTCCAGCGGAGTCCAGAGGTGGTGTGTGCACAGTCCTATCACAAGATCAGGTCTCAGACCTTGCCAGATAACAGGAAAAAAAAAAAAGTCAGCAGACACAGAATGTAAAAGGACCCTCTCAGACACACACACACACTTTCCACAGATGGAAAGTGAAGCTGTGGTTATCGGAGGGAAGAATTTGACCTACATTTCTAAATTAGCAACAAGGAAAAAAAAAAAAAACTCAGTACTAGCACAACTGTATGTTAATAACAGAATGTTTCTGTCTTCCAATGCTGCAGTGTTGCAGCTTTCGCCAATAATGGTAAATTGGTTTATGCCAATATTATTTATCAGAATTTCACAAAGTGAAATATTTGGAAATATTAGTCCCCACAAATATTGAAAAGGTTTCTTGCCAGTGAAATGCAGAGCAAAGTCAAACTCCAAAACTCAAAGCTTATGATCAACAAAAGACTGTGGTGTTCAGCCAACATTATGTGGTAACTTGTTTGCTTGCATTATTTCATTATTCTTCATGTGAACTTTCAAAGAGATTTTGTGAAAATGTCCTGCGGAGTTATTCATGAATCTTCAAGGTGAACCACCTTCTCACAAACATGGGAACACGTGGGAAGGGACAAGAGACCCACGCGAAGGGACCAAACCAGGTGATTACCAAGGCAAGAGTGCAAGCACAGGTCAGGAGAAAAGCAAGTGAGATCTCAAGGAATATTAAGAGACATCGGAAAAAGGAGACAAAACTAGATGAGAGGCACTACAGAAAGATGTGCCTTAGAAATGACAAATGGAACAAGCTAGAGCATGTAATACCTGGTAGATAACAAAATGAAATAATTCTATGCTTGTAAAGCCAAAATGGGTTTTTTGAGACCTTTTTGTAGAGACCTACAGCTATACAACTGTCCTGGTTTCAGCTGAGTTAGAGTTACTTTTCTTCCTAGTAGCTAGCATAGTGCTGTGTTTTGGATTTAGCATGAGAAGAATGCTGATAACACACTGATGTTTTAGTTGTTGCTAAGTAATGCTTAGACTAGTCAAGGACTTTCTTTTTCAGCTTCCCATGCTCTGCCAGGTGCACAAGAAGTTGGGAGGGGGCACAGCCCAAGATAGTTGATCCAAATCGACCAAAGGGCTATTCCATACCATATGACGTCATGCTCAGTATATAAACCGAGGGGAGTTAGCCGGGGGGCAGCGATCGCTGCTCGGGGACTGGCTGGGTGTCGGTCGGTGGGTGGTGAGCGGTTGCATCACTTGTTTTCTTTTCCCTGGGTTTTGTTTGTCTCTCTCGTTCTCCTTTTCATTACAATTATTATTATTATTATTATTATTACTATTATTATTATTTTATTTCAATTATTAAACTGTTCTTATCTCAACCCGTGGGTTTTCTTACTCTTGCCCTTCCGATTCTCTCCCCCATCCCACCAGGGAGGGGGAGGGTAAGCAAGCGGCTGTGTGGTGCTTAGTTGCCGAGTGGGGCTAAACCACGACAACAACCACATCCAACATTACATGCATAGACTAACCCGAATCTCTCCCCAACTCTTTACTTCCACAACTTATATTCTACCCCTCTAAGTCTAACAAACATTGCCACAAGGAGCATGAGGTAGGTCAGAGTGAACATCAGGATGAATGGGGCACCCAAGGGAAGCAGAGCCAAGGAAGCTTGGAGCAGGGGATCTGTACTGATGGGTTAACAAATTATTTGCAACAGGCTGTAGTGTCCTGGCAGCCAAAGGGAGAGGAGACCTTGGTCGATGTTCCTGTCTGGCCAAGCAGAATTAGTAGCCAACTTGCTTCTACAGGGGGGCAAGGCTGAATCAAGGCCAGCAGGTTAATAAGATTTATGTTTTTTCAGTCCTGTGAGTGGCTACATCCTATTAATTTTCAGGTAAATAATATCAGTGGCAGACAGGTCCACTATTATGTTATTTCTATAAAAAAATGTCCAGTCTCTGAGAATAAAAGCCTACTTCATTATCTGGAGTCACTCAGATTTTTACTAAACAGTATATGGAGATTAGAGTTCAATCACAATGAGTTTTTCATATATTAACCCTAACTGTATATAATCAAAATTTAATTAAAATAATTTTTAAATTACTGTCACAAGCTAGAACAAATCTAAAAAGAAATAAGAACTAAAATAACTATTTTTAAAAGAGAATAATCAAATACTCTGGGATTTCTCTTTTTTTGGTCAGCAGGACATCTGCTATGAAAATTAATCTGCATGCAGGTTGTTAAATACAAAACATCTCTACAAGCACGCTAACATTTCAAATTAATTTTTGGTTTATTAACTTTAAAACCTCAGCCTCTGCATCATATTCAGTGTTGTACTACTGATGTCTCCTAATTTAGCTTGAAGTCTTTTGTGACTTTCAGTAATCAGTTCGTGTAATCGAAATTCTGTGAAAAGCATCAGAATGCATATTCTGATGTACAGTGATTTATATACTGGATACGGTGTTTTATGTGTCCTCAGACACATGAAAGATGGCAAACTTGACTTCCCATGAGACAAACTTTTCACACACTTAGGCAGATAAAATACACGAAACATAAAAAGCTTAAGCAAAATCTTGACTCCTCTGAATCAAGGATCATTTTGCAATTTCCTCCAACAGGGCCAGAATTCATCCCTGCTTCATGCCTGGACCTCCACTTAACAATCCCATCTCCAGCCACCTCCTTACTGAAGCTGCTTCCCAAACCAGGCCACAGTAATACCCACAGCAGTTCTGAAATCCTGACACAAAAATCCAGGATCTGGCAGCTGACAACCTCTAGCTAGGACAGCTATGGAACAGTCATTTTCATTCTCAGCTGATATGGTGGGAATAAGCAGAAGACCTTAGTCAGAGCGCACTTAGTGCCAACCCTTTTGCTATCTATATAGTCCAAAGGTCTCAGCATGTGATCTGAGAGAATCTGAGATCTCCAGACACGTACAGATCAATCAAATATTTTTAATCCATGAGAGGAAAAGTAGGTATATCCATTTTGTCAGAAAACTGTTACTACTGAACATGCACTGAAGCAATGTCAGACAGCCAGAGACAACAACAGGGAGCAAGCTCTCTGAGTGCAACTGTTGTTGATGTGCACATCTGTTTATGAAAACTTGCCTATCTGCTCCCAGTACAGGTACATGTACAACCTGTCCTTTTGCAATTAAGTACTTTAGTATCCAGAATCAGTGCCCAATTCTCATTTAGGAATTCCACCACTGATAAAAATAAAGGCATATTTATTTCAGTAGGAATTTTGTCTGTACACACGTTGAAAAATAACATGCAAAATATGTGATTATAACCAGGGGAGACAGGCTTCTTGTTTTGCTTTCAAAAATTATTTCTCTGTCCCTTCATTAATGCAACAGTCAGACAAATGACCTGTTTGGTATTAGCAACTGATCTTGACCTTACAACTCAGGAAAAATGAACTACGTGGAAAAATCATTCATGCTGAAAATCTGAATGCCAAATCTCTGCAAACGATCCACCTCTGAAGCACTACAAAGCTTAAGTAAAAAAATACAATTTGAAGTACACATTGCAAGTATCATCACTGGCACTAAGACGAGCACCACATCTCTTCTGTTCCCGTAAGTACTGTAGTTCCTGTCCTATCTCCCTAAATTTTTTACTATACTGCTCACGGAAAGAAAACACTCATCTAAAGAGAGTGAGGCAAAATTCTGGTCTTGTGGATGTTATTTCAGGCAGCATTAATCACCATGATATTTTCATGCTTTCAGCAAGATATGTACTTCCAACATATTTGCACAATGGCTTCCCCAAAATACGCAAATACAAGTATTTGCTGGGCCAAGAAATTTCAGATGGAAATTTCAGTACACATTTAAATCAGTATTTCTGACATTTGAATGCTGACAGTCTGAAATTAAAAAATAGCAAAATACTTACAATTTTAAGATTTAATCAGAAGAAATTGAATATTGATTTTCAGATTTAAACAACCTTTAGTTCTTCATATGAATTGCAGTTTTTGAAATGTTCGTGATACAGTGCTATTGAAACTTAAACCCTGTCAAAATTAATCTTTGCTAGAATATTCAGTAACTAGCTATTTACATTTTTAAAACATAAACCCAATTAAATGTCTGTCAAAGAGCTAATTACATAATACATATTAATTAATTATAGGATTTTTACTAAGCTATGCAATTAGCACCTGATTATATAATTTCATATTTTATAGTTGTTATGTCATTAGGAAAAAGGTACGTTTTCAGCAAAACACAACACAACGTACATTGGATAAGGATAAGACAGTGACATTTGTGAGTCATATCCACTGTTTCCAGATGGAAAAGTGCTTAGATGTGCTGCAAAACAAATGGACATGCTATTAACAGCACCTGGATATTAAAATTTACAATCTCTTCAAATCTTTTTATGTCACTTGGTATTTCCGGATGCAGTAACTATATATTTAAAGACACACTGATCTGATCTTAGAGTGGACATGAAATTTATCTGAGAAAGCCAATTGCATTACGAAGGATTCTACATTGAATAATTGTTTTGTTAGAACATTACGAAGCAGTGTGATTTTAAAGAAAAGCAGACTCATCGGCTAACTACAGATTTTTTTAGTGTTCTAAACAATTTAAATTAATGGAAAGATTCAGGAGGGTGTCACTGTCATGTTCTGATTTCTATTCATAACAACCTAGGAGCAGATTTTTGAAATAATATTTTCACTGATATTTCACAGGAGCAACTCTACACATATAGGATGGTGGGGAAAAATAGTAATTAAATACAGTTTTTAAATTACATACTTGTTCAAATTTTGAGATGAGGCTTTATGTTCCATGTAGTCACATGTGGAACATCATGCCTTAACACTTGAGTCTACCCGTGTCACTAAGCTTAAAGGTGTCATTCTCCAGAAAGGTGTCTGGTTTTAAAATGCCACCTTACCATCATCAGTAAAATGATTCAGCAAAAGGACATTTTTGGGGGTAGGCTCACCCCACAAAAAACTCTGTGAGTCAGTATCATGGAGAAGGGAAGGCAGGGAGCCCCCGTTCTTCTATCAGGTGTTTCTCTAAGGACACCAGATACAATAGTTTCACTTTGTCCAAGGTTGTGATCAAGGGACTGAAAACTACAGAAGACTAAGCGTGAGATTCAAAAAAAGGGGGTTGTGTGGCTAAGTCCAAAATTGTCATTGCCAGCCTGATCCACTGGCAGCCACTTACCCCTGGAGACACCAAAATGCCACCCTGGAAACATCGTACCTGAGATCTACCCTTGCATGTGCTCAGACATGCCCCAGACTGAGCAGAGAGCTACCTACCTCATACATGCCACTGCTGTTTGACGTTTTGTTTGACATTTTACATTCTTCTGTGAGAGACTACCTCATACAGACTAACACAGCCAGGCCCCTTTCAAAATGCAGCTATGTATGTTTTTTGAGGCACTGCTAAGGGAAACAGTAACAGGGAGTTGCTGTGTATGATGTAGACGTTCACACGAAATCACCAATATGGCCATGATGCAGCAGAGAACACAAAATTCATACATACAGTCAGAGAGAAATGGAAAAAAAAATATGATGAAGGGTAGGCATTTAGAAAGCTCACATTCATGCACAGATGGAGATACCTCTCTTTAGACCTGAGGCAGGTAACTTTACAGATGTAGGATGTTGAAATACACCCCAGATCTTAGTATTTCTTTTTGGCTAGTTCCTGTGGCTCCATATGACAAAGACAAGAACCTTCCATGTCCCACCACAAGAAGCTAACAATTAAAATCAGCAAGTTCCACTCTCAGGGATGGGATACCAGTTTCATCCAATAATTACGACTTGGGGGAGTCGCACACCTCAATACAAGAGTGTAAGTACAGTAGTAACCAGAATAAGTTTGGAATCCACTAAAGAAACTGAAATGCAACTCTTTCAGAGACTATCTGAATTATTAGGCCAATATCATAAAACAGCTCTCACAACTTCTCATTTTCTTCTACATGGTGCTGTTAGGTGGTTTCTGCAGTCTATATTATCAAATATCTGTCCAATCTGTGACACTCCAAAATGTTTTTGTTCAGCTGAAGATGTGGCTAGGCAACTACATGAGGATTGTAAAGCAAGTATAGAAGCCATTATAAGTACTAAATCATCAGTCCTGCTTGCATTTACGTATTTGGAAACTTAAAGGTAGAAAGACTTATTTGAAGTCATACATGCATGTTTACAGGACTTGACTATAGATCACTGAAAACTAGCAACTCCTTCCACCATCACCTGTACCTGAGCACCACTGTGAGAAATGAGTAATATTTCTCTTTTTAAAATAAATTATGAGATTCTACTCTCTTGTTCACTTTTGCATCCCTACTCAAATCAGTAAGTTTACACATTGGAATTGCATTTCAGTACTTTCAGAAGAAAGAGACAATGTAATGCACAGAAAAATAATCTCTCACCTTCTAGATCTTCCTTTTCAAAATGTGTTTTGAGAATGGAGCGAGTTCCACCTCTATCCACAACAGCCTCTTCATCATTTCTCTGCAAAACAGAAAAAAGGACAGGTAAGCTGCTTCTCATTTGGAAACTATTGGCAAGATTGTATAGCACTATGAGACAAAGGTGCTTTTAATATTTATCTATTTACTCTTCCTACTCAGGAACAGAAGAGTTTTTAAGAATTTAATTTTTCTTATTAAAATGTATTCCTTATGCATCAGTTTTTATTGAGGTATGATTACAGCTAACTTTGACATGAAGTAGCTTGCCTGTTAAAACGTGCAAGATGATTAGTAAACACTGCTTACTGGGAACTAAGAAAAACATGAGTCAATAGAACAATGAAAGAGATGAGAGAAGAAATGTCTGCTTGAGGCAGCTTTATTCTTGTACTCTTGAAGAAAGGGACTGCACATATATTTTTGTCTTTAGACCAGGATCCTGAGCTACATGCAGAATTCCCAAATTATTAGCACTAATACTCCTTATACTTTGGCAAAGCTAGAGAATGATATTCAGTGACAATGTGGTAAGAAAGAAAACTTTAATACCATGAAAACAACTGGCTTCACTTACTGGTGAGTTGCAAAGCTTTTGCTTTTCTTTACAAACACCAAGCTGTAATTACAATAAAGGCAGGCAGCACACACTAATAGCAGAAAACAGAAAAGCTGTTCTTCCTCAGGAATATATATTTCATGTTTAATTTTATACTGTAGTCATACACGCATTTTAACTGTATTCTCTACTGCACTGTAAATGTAATTATGTGAAGAATTAGTGTATTGTGCTCAGGCTAAAAAAACCTACAGAAATTAGTGATTTTGGTCACTTCTGACATGAAAAAAAAAAATCACATTTCCCTAAGTAGAGAAATCTTTCGGGAGTTCAGCAACAGGGCACTCGATGCTGTGCTAAAACGAATATTGGCTTCACTATGAGTTTGACATCACCAATTGTAAAAAAACAGTTGCTAAATACAGCCTATATTTCACAACATGATTTAGAGTGGTTTCCAGTAAATAATGATGAAGAAAAAAGGATGAATTATACAAAAACATCAATTAATATATAATAAATATATATTTACTTGTCATTAGTGGAAGGGTTTTAGTAAGTGATATTAGAACTAGAACTGCTTGATTTCAATATATAAAATTGGTATCTCAATGGAAGTCTGAAGCAAGGGGATTTGAATACCAGCATTACATGCTAAATATAGATCTATATATAGAATGCAATAGAATTTAACACAAAATTAAACTACATGAGCACCTCTCCTTGAAGAGTAGATGCCCCAAGCAAAAAGGTTCACATCTAGAGCTAGATGTCTTGCATTCTGGATATAAGGATTTAGTTCAGGCTCCTCTTTTTAGAAACAGCTGCCATGCTGTAGCTATCTTATACAGAAAAATTCTAGGAACGTGTCAGCATCAAGCATCTGGACTGCTAAAGAAAGAGAGACTGAGAGTATTACAGTGTCTTTATTAGAGCTTTCCCACAGATAATAGTACGTAACTAGAATCTGACAATGAGAAAAGGTCTTCTATTGAAACTGTTTTGTCTTTTAATCATTTAGAATTAGCTAATAATCTATTAAGAAGTATCAGGTCAGTATAATTTCACACAAACCATTTGATCATCTTAGGTAAAATGAATCCATTATTATAAGCCATTAGACATAACTGGGCGTGTTTGTCATGCTGGCGTGATTC
>VYZW01046112.1:0-12982 GCA_013401315.1 Balaeniceps rex
CAGTTATGAAGCTGTATTTCACACAGAAGTTTTGTGTATTATTTGTTTGATGCTTGTACCTGAAATCTGCAGCTAAAATCAAAAGTGGAGTGTGCCAGGCTGTGTGTGTAAGCGTGGAAAGAGACAGTCCTGCCTGCAACTATAAGCAGAAAAATAAGGAGGTTGGAAATAAAAATGTAACTTCACGCTGCTTTACAGAGCAAGAGCTGAAGTCCTGTAAGGATTTGCCTATGGATGTGAGCAGTGGAGCTGGGCATGCAGTGCATATGCCCAGTTACGGGTGACTAGTTCAAGATCTGAACTTAAACAGGATTCACCCATCTAATTCTTCAGACATTCTTCAGACTGCAAGGAGACCTTAAAAGTGGCATTTTTTTCCCCACAAGACAGATCACTTAAAAAGACAGCATACCTTTGCTTAAACCAGTCCCACTTTATCTAGGTGGGAGTCCCAGACTGGTGATTTTATAGACAAAAATAAAGGTGAGAATTGGACTCCTCTCCTGTATGGAATACCATCTGCATTATAGGCATTTAAACTATAAGGTAGGGCATGACAAAGTGCCAGTGTGATGAGGCTGGGGTGACTGATCCCCCCAACCTGTCCTTGTGACTCTCCTAGCCCAGCTGGGAGAAAGAAGTTGCTGTTGTGAAACTTTCATTCATTCTCTCCAGTTCTTTGCAGGGTGCCTAAGTAGGGTGTTTTTTTGTTGTTTTTTATTTTTTTTTGTTGTTGTTGCTGTCACCCTCAATTACACTGATACAATGAAATGGCTGAAACTGGATGAAAACCGGAATTTTCTTTCTATGGGAAATACTGATGTCTCAAAAATGTGCTTCCACTTTGAATTGGAGAGGCCAAAGTTCTTATGAAATGGAAATTCTTCAGTTGTGAAATGTTACAGGGTATTGTCTCAGAGGAATAAAACCCCCTTTGTCTTAATAACCTCAAAACACAAAATACATAAGGCGTAATAGCTGTGGTTTTCAGCCAGACAAAAGAGTACGTTTTCACACACTATATGAATAAATGAGAGACGTTTCTGCCATGGGATGCTGCTGAACACAAAAGTCATAAATTAGCTCCAAGGAGAATGAGACAGATCAGTGGTGGTTGTGTCCACTCACTGCTATTAAACATGAAGATCCAGATGCAAAATCTATCTTGGTCACTAAACCTCTGTCTGCTGAAAGCCGGAGGATATTAAGGGAAGGGTCACTCTTTATAAAAACCCTGTTCTTACTCTTTCTAATGGGCACTGCTGGAGCAGAGAATGCTGGACTAGACAAACCTTTGGTCTAACCCAAAACAGAAGCTCTTATGTTCTAAGTGGTTTAATACAATACAGACTTGAAACAAAATTAATCAAAAAGATCCTGTTAAAATGACAGGGTTGTACCTCCTGAAATGAGAACTCGATGCATTAATTTAAAAAAAAAAAAGTCCCCTGGCAAAAATCTCATTGAAATGGACCTGTTCCAGGGCAACGCTTTGCTTTTTACAAAACTACAAGTTCGGCTAGACAACCGTTCCTTTGAAATGCTTTGGCCGGCTCAGCAAATGACCCAGGAAATGAATAGGTCTGCTTCAGGGTGCCGCCTGGCGGGATCTGGCTTGACTTATCCACATATTCATTTAGACCATTAGTCCAAGGTGAGTATGTGAAGGAACGTTATATTCCAGTGATGTTACACCAGTGCTAGAAATAAACATCGGGGATTCAGGGTTAGAGCTGAAGCTTATTGAAGTTAATGAAAAAGAGTGCCAAGGAGCCTTGCAGGCTTTGGATCAGACCCTTGATTTGCTGAACTGCATCTCAGAATGTCCCTACTGCTGCTGGGTATTTCAGATTCTCCCTGATGCAGAATGGTGTATTACACCCGTGCCAGAGGAGGTCTGGTGAGGATGGAGCAGAAGGACAGCAGAGCCTGAAGGATGCCGATCACACCTTTTGTGCGGTAGGTTTTGGGGGTCTGTATGTATTTCCCTGATTCGGCCTCTTTTCTTAGCTGTCTTTCACCATTCTGTTGCAATAAGGAAAAGAAAACCAAAACCCTGTGAAATCTCCAGTACAAGCAAAACTCATCCTTCCTCTAAGGGAAAGACTTTCCTGCAAGTCTGACACCAGGTTTTAAAACAGAAGTGCAGAGCGGCGAGGGAATGCAGGAGAACTTCGACCAGATGGTGTGGCCTGAAACACCAGGCAGCAATGGCAGTGCCTGATGCAGGGGTTGCAATAGAATTTATAACCAACACGCTCACGGAGGAACCTTCCTTTCGTGAAAGCAATATTCAGCACACACTTGGCTGGAAGCAAGGCCTGCTGGATGCAGCAAGAAGTTATCCACAGATGTGGGATGCCCCGTGCCCTGGTCTGGAGCCCCCCAGGTGCTTTGTCTCCCTGGATTTGGGCTGGTTTCAAACTCAGAGGAGACGTGTCCCACTCAGTGCATTGAGCGGAGCTCTCTCCTCTCGCTGGGGAAAGTGAGATGCCTTTGATGTCACTTAGCATCCCCCTGCAAATGTTTTATTGAAGATTATTTCTTCCACCCNNNACCCACCCTCCCACCCCCCCAGCTCTCAACTCCGACTGGCTTTAAATGCCACTGTCATTTCCATCTGCTGACAGAGCTCTTTAACTGCCGCGCCAAATGGCATTCGCTAAAACCAACTAATAGAGGGAAATGAGGTTAACCTTTAAGAAAGGTGAAAATGAGCTGGGTGCTATGCCAGCAGTAAAGAATAGTTCATAAACAGCCTCCTGCTGCACAGGCAGTTTACTCCAGGCACTGGCATCGCTGGTGGCTCCGTTTGCAGGTGTGTTTCAGGGGTAAGCTTGGCCAGGAGAAGGCGCAGGACCTCCCTGCTCACGTGATTTAGTCAGCCCTTTTCTGGCAGGTCTGTGGGGACAGTCCCACCACTCTGATCTTGGCTGCTGTTGTCTGAACTCACTGCAAACATGTGTTGGCTGTAGTGGATGCGTACAACGTATCAGTGGCTTGCACCAGCAGAGCTTTTATCCACCATTTTCTTCCCTAGCATGCAGGGAGAAGGGAGTGCTCAGGGCCAAATCCTGCCTCGCCTGTCTCCTTGCTGAGTTCCGTCTTTCCACTGGTCTTTTTAAATCCTTCACAGCTCAGCCCAACATTACCTATTAACTCTTGCTGACTGACTTAGGGCTCTGCTCCTGTAAAAGTGGTATTGCTGGGTGGTTCTGCACTCTCTGAAGGACCACTATTGTCCTTTTTCTTTTCTCCAGGCTTAATGAACTTGCCTCCTTGCTCATCCAAGAGTTAGATAAAATCTTGGCTTTAAACCACAACTTGATCCTACACATGCCATTCCCAAGCTCATACCTGAGACTCTGTGCTATGCAACTCATGAAGGAGAGCGAACAGAAAGATCTGGGGACCAGAGACCGTGCACTTCCATGCCACAACTGCAAGAGGAGGGGTATCTCTTAGTCTACACAGAAGATTAACAGCAAATGAGTCTTACAGGAGGGAACTCAATACCTTACAAACTTGGGTACTAGAAGAAGGAGATGCAGCACAATGTCATGATGGGAACAAGACAAATATTTGTTAAGTAATTTTCTGTTGTCAGCACTCTGCTTCATCTAATTTTAATTAGACCGGAGAGCCTGAAGGGTGCATATACTGCCAACTATATTAACAACACCTGGCAGTATAGGACTGAGTCCATATGAAGTAGGGATGTTGGTCTTCTGTTTTCAGTCAATTTTCTCCACTCACTCTATATAGATGTATCTCTATTTTTACAGAATTGGGCTGAGGTGTGTCCTTTGTCTTACCCCTGCACAGTGCTGACCATACTATTGTCTTTCTCTTGCCATGGTGTATTATCAATGCCCAAAGTACTTGAAACGGAAAATTATACATCTGGACCAAATGATCAGTAACCATAAATCTACAAAGCTTCCTCAAACAAGGTCTTTAGTAGGTGTAAATCAAGAATACAGACATACACCATGCAATGGTAGAATTATTTCTCCCACCGACACAGCTATGGCCAGATCAGCAAATACAAAAAGCAGTTATCCCATTCCTACCCAAGGTTAGTACCTGGATAAACTCATTCCCTGATTCAGGGTAAAATCTGAGTCTCAGAAAGGCAAATTTCCAGCTGCTAGAGCCTCACTGACCACATGGGAATACATAACCCTCAGTAGGCTCTTTCCACCTCAGATTTCACCACCACTAATAATGCTTTTTGGCTAACAATGCTTTTTGGGGTGTGTGGAGAAAGCAGGGCTGTGCAAGCCAGATCTGAACCTGGCTCCGGTCCCTATTACTGCAACAGTACTGTAACTGTGCTACGGGGAGTCATCTCTTCCCTTCATCAGTAGCAAGGACTCAGAGACACAGAGAGAGACAGAGAGCGAAGGTGCTGTTTCATAGCAAGCCTTTTCTGAGCTTGAGAGCTCACTGTGCTATTATTTCCCCCTTTTTCCCTCATTTCAGGCCTTTTTTGTGTTTCATGTTTGGCCCTCGGCAGGCTGAGAGACATGCTGACAAGTTGTAACTCTCACTCGGCTCCGCGAGGGCTTTGTTCTCTGCGTGCATAGCACAGACTCGCTTCCTCTTTCGAAATGTGACAGCGAGCGATAACATTGACACAGAGAGCCAGCGCGTGGTCTCGGCACGCTCCCTATGCTACAGACCCTCTCCAGTGATCTGCAGCATCAGTCAGGAAGCAAAGATGGACATCGCGCAGGAAAAAAACTAGTAGCGGTGACCCCTTCTTCCTCCCCAAACCCCCTTAACCCCAGGGTAGTCAGAGACTCCCAGGGCTTATTGGCAAAAAGGGATTTTCAGTGATCTGGTTGCTCCCCCTGTGTACTGGAGGTGCCCATAGAGCTGCCCCCAGGAGCTTCCCATACCGTGGTTGAACCACCACACCTACGCCATTCTGCTGCTGGCCCGCAGCTATCCCCATAGGTTGCATTTTGGCTAAAATATGCATCCTGGAGAGGGGTCAAGTCTTACTACAAGGACAACAGGCAGAGCAACTGTCAGCATCATACTCTGCTTTGATGTGCATCCTCTTGTGACAAGAGCCTGTCTCTGACTTCTCACTTCAACATGTTTGGCATCGCGTTCAAATTAGAAAAGTTTCAGAGGAAAGTTTGGCCTCTCTCCGGCTGATTAAAGCGCTGTTTAGTATATAGGCTTTTTTCCCAGAAAAGATACTTCCATAAAGACCCAAGGCTCCTGGAGCTCTCTCAGGCAAGGATGAGCACAACTCTTTAAGCCTGACACTTTGAGGCATCTGTTTCATTTATACAGGTCTCTTCAAAATCTTTTACAGTTTTTAAAAGGCGAACGCCAGGCTGCAATCAGTTTGCCAGAGTACTCGCCCACCAAAGCTGCCTACTAAAAAATCAGTTTCCTTGTTTATACAGCGAGAGGTCCCATTAGATGGTTTTGCCCACCACCACGCTGGGAGCTAATGTTGACTTCCTCAGCCGTGCTAACCACTTTTCTAGGTCATTGCCTAGGCACTTTTCTAGGTCGCTGTCTTATGAAATATAACCCCTCATTCTTTAGGCCTGTTTTTTAGCCTTCTTCCTCCGTGAGTCAGCTTAGATTTGGTTCTGCAGAAACACGCACATAACATCTCAGACAGCCAAAGCTTGTTCAGAGTGACCTGCGTGACTCAGATGACTCTGTATCAGAGTCCTGTCCTTACAATTTTCCATTTTGTGTTATCCACAGATTTTATCAGCTGGGTTATTTAATTCCACATCATTCATGACAATGCTGACTAGCATTAGAGCTGGTACTGATCCGTGCAGAACCCTGCTACATATACCCTCTCTCTATCATGCTTTCTCTTTGACAACTGCATTTTGAGATTTGTCCATTACCCACTTCTTAATCCATTTAATGTCCGCCCTCTTGAATGCTGTACTCAGCAGGAACTACAAGGAAGTGCCAATTCTAGAGATCCAACCTTTGCAGCTCATGATAGCTTCTACTGATAAGGAAAACTCAATCAGTCAGTTTTGCCAAAGGGAAGATAGGATCTCAAAGACACATAACTCCTCTCCTCCCTTCCCTTGCTTCTGGCATTGTTCCTTCTCTCTGGCTTGAACAGCAGGCCTTCGACTCTGTTGAAGCACAATTCTCTAACGCTGGCACTTAAGGAATATGGTATTTTCCTAAGTACGGGCCATGTTCTCCACATATTGTCACAAAAGCTGGGCATGGTCCTCAGTTATGTCTGTTCTTCGCTCTCAGTTATTATGGCTTATTGCTAATGGCTGGTTCATTCACAGGTTGTGTTCGCTATGCAGGTGTAGACATTATCTTTGCAAATACAGTGACGCAACGGCCACAAGAAGGACCCTGTTCTTCTTCATTGTGTCCTTACCATTATTATGTCTGCAGGACCCTGGGATGAAATAGCCTCTACAAGCTAGTCCCACAGAGAGTGTGAGAGCTGGAGAGACCAGCAACTAAAGGAAAACAAAGTCACAATTCTGAAGAGTGTTTCATGCAAGGGGAAACGCAGGAGTTTTTTTCCTTCCTCACCCCAACATCTTTTTCCTGGGAACAGAAGTAATTGTATTGAATGCACTCGGAGATTTCCCTGCAATGTAAGGCAATAGGATTCTTATCATTCAGCTTCCCTGAACATTTCTCTGAGCTAGAAACAAAGCCCAGGTCCCAGCTGGGATGACATTTATTTAGCATATGTAATGTTAACCAAAGGAAGTCAGGGAACATGCATTGAAGCCTGTTTGACTCTTCCACTGTTTAACCATTGGCTTGCCCTGACTCATTTTTGGCCTGTTCCCTCCACTTTGTCCCAGACCGAGGAAGGTCTAGCTCTGGGTGATATGGTGGTCCTTGGTCTTACAGGAAGCTACTGGCCCTGTCTTTCTTTCTGGTTGCACTATGCACCTTGTCTGAGTGGAAGCTAGGACCCAGAGAATGGGGCTTGAAGGATTTGGTGTAGACTTTCCTGAATTTTAACAAAAACACTTTAAGTGTGCCCATCAAAAATCCACTCATGAGTGAGATACAACAGTTTGTTCCCAGCTCCCCAGGTAGTGGTCTTACATTCAAGAGAAGTCCTTTATCTCTCTGTTTCTGTTATTAAATGTGAAAGCAGTTCTGGGCAAATCTCTTTGTCTTCATTTTTTAATCTCTCCATCTGCAATCCAGGGGAATTTTGGCCTTGGTCATCTTGAGATCCAATTCTGAAAGAACACGCTATCACAGTAATAACAGCATAGCCATAACGCTGCTCTAACATATTCATCCAAATATTGCCCAGGTAGTAGCAGGTGGAGGTGTTATCTCCATTTCAGGCTTGGGGAAACTGAGGCACGGTGAAGTTGAAGAGAAACATAGCTAGGAGTAGACTCAGGGAGTTGTGGTTGTTTGCCTTGCAGTGCAACCCAGCAGAAATCATGGTCCTTTCCTCTGGGTCTGGACTTTTCTACGGTGCTTTCAGAGCCCTAGTCCATAATCCTGACTCCAGAGAGCTCTGCACAGGCCGCTTAAACTATATTAAAGCACAAGATTTGGAGTTCGGTTCACTCAGAAAATGTGTGTGTATGTCTGTGTGTTTGCATATGGGTGCGTGCAGTGTGGGGGAGTGATTCCCTAAATACAAGGCGAAGTGCCTATCACAGAGAATAGACCTTAAAAGGGGTTTCTGAGCTGTAAGTGAGAAACCAAAGCTGGGAAGAAAAAAATAAAGCAAAAAGGCAACCTTCCCACCACCAGCAGCAACTCAAATTAAAAAGCAATTGTGTGTGTAAGAAAAAGAAAGCTTTGGAAATACAGGCATAAATGACATTTGTTGTGAAATGCCTCCCCCACTCCTGTCCCCAAGTGATAAGGAAATGAGCTGGATGCCAGGCGAACTTCAGGTTGGATTCAGGCAACAGAAACATTTTCAGGTCAAGCTTCATTTGATGTCAACTTGAGTTGCCCCATCAACTGGCACTGGGCAATGGTGCCACTGCCATCACCCTCCAAGCCCCTGTGTTCCCACAACAGCTCGAGGGAGATGTGGGCAGGTGCCCATGAGCAGGCAGCCCCTTCATGCCTTCCCCTCCAGCAAACACTACCACCAAAATGCCACCCCACCCTCTGCTTCACGAGAGATCCCAGTGTGTGATGACATCTCCATCCCAAGACCCTGGCACTACTTTCCAGGGAGCAAACCTGCAGGAGGTCTTGGGAAAGAGGAGAAACTGTCCCTCTCCAGGAGAGTACCTGTGACCCAGGACCAAGCCAGGCCTCTCCACTGCTCTGGTTCACTTTATGGAGGAGCAGGGAGCCAAGCAGGCAGTGCTGTCAACACCTGGCGATCTGAGGTGGCTGACAGCTGTCAATCAATGTTAACACAAGTGAGAGAGACCCAACCGAAAAGCGCACCAGCAAGAGTGGTGGGTGCCTAGAATGGGCAGAGGGAAACCGAGTGAAGAATTTAAAATGCCAGAGAGAGTGTGAGAGAGAATTTTTTCCTTGTCTTTGGTGGAGTTGAGGTCACTGCCTATCTCCATTCCCAACACCCACTGAGTCCTCGGAAATCTCTGCATGGTGCCAGATCCAACCCAGCACTGAGTGCTGCCTTGGAGGTGCTGAAGGGCTGGCAGGATGGGGACTGCTGCTGATTTACTTCCTTGCTGCTGTTTGGATGAGCGGCAAGGTAGGAAAGGGGGGATGATTGAAAGGAGTGGGGAGAGAAAAAGAAAGGGGGAAGAAAAGATAATAAGAAAGCCCCCACTGCCCTCTGCCATTGTGCTGTTCACTAGAAGGCTCCCTACAGAATTACGCTGTCGTCTTGCAGGAAAGCATGTAATAACTGAAAATACAGTGTCAAAAGGAATTTTTCAGGCTTTGACAGCTCATAAATTACAGTTCGTTGACTTCTTCCTGGGTCTAGATTTAAATTAATAGGCAGGCAGATATATATTTCTTTTGCTCCTTTCTCCTGAGCAGCGGCAGTTGTGGAAGTGATGCAGTTTCTTGCGTCTCCATCTCCCCCTTCCCTCACTCCCTCCCAAGCAGTCTCCCCCCATGCAGATCAGCTCAACTAGCTCTCAAACCCCGGGGTGTGGCAGAGCGGTCCTCCCGACACCGCCTCTCCCCAGCACACAAGCAAGGAAAGCAAAGGCAAAGAAATTCACTGTTCCTATAGCAAATGGTGTCCTTACAAAACCAAGCCCTTTCAGAGGAGGTATTTGGCTGAAAATGGTCATAGGCGAGTAAAGGGGTTAGAGATGCTCAGGTACGTCAGTGATGGTGATGGCATTCAAAGTGAAAGCAAGCGAAAAGAATAGGCCTGCCTTCTAAACAAATCAAAATGAGATGAGATGGCCTTCGACGAACAAATGTGCATTGCCCTTTCCATGAAACTCTAGGTGCTCACCTATAGTGAGAATAAAGGTGATTATGTGAATGGATGGATGGGTGGATAGATGGGTAGGCAGACAGCTGAATATAACAGCAGACTGGGCAGGAAATCATAGCTCCAGAAGGTAGTCATGGTCTTAAAGGGATTACGCTCTGCCTGCCTGAAATCTCTTGCAGATAATTCCATTTGGATGCAATGTTAGCCTGCAGGGAAATCTGCCGGTCTCAGCTGAACAGCTACCAGCATTTTGCTGCTAGGAGGAACGATCCGAGAAGATGTGAAGTTTGCACACCAGTTGCAATGCTCTGGTGAACAGGAATGCGCAGCACTGCCCTGCCTGCACAGGTCTGGAGTTGTTTGGTGGTGCATCAAAGCACGGTAGGTAGCTGGGGTGCTGAAGAAGACCTGTTATTCTTTTGTATGGTGACACACTTATGAGTTTGGGGCAGGACAACCTGAGGTCCGTCTGTGCTGTTGCTCCACAGTTACGAGGAGCTCAGCCTGCATCAGTGACAGCAGCGAAATTCCTAGAAGGCTGGGGATTTACAACACGTAGGTAGTAAAATGCATCAAGTGCTTTTGTGTCCTGCAGTTTGAAAAGTTCTCATGTAAAAAGGGGTTATTAACAGTACTAATGGTTCCTGCTACAAGTTGTAGTCTGTAGCTGCCTGAGAAGCTAGGGCGAATATTGGGCTGTGTGCTCAGCAGCTCCTGTGAAAGAGCAGTCCAGGACACATTTGCTTTTGGGAGGATGGCAATGACTCAGAGCTGGGAGCTGAACATTTCCCTCGTTTGCCATAGTAACACAACGAAAGGGAGTGAAAAACGCAGAGCCAGAAGAAACATGGGTCCTGGCTGCCCTTACGGAGGTGTGTGAAGGGACAAGTGCGATAATCACACATTTGAGTCATCTGAAAGGTCTTTGCGCTCTCGCTACCAGCTGCGTTAGTGCTGGCGATGAAGGACGGTCATGAGCCTCTGAGAAAGCAGCTCCTTGCGAATTGCTGTGGGCTGTGGATTTACTGTGAGCTGGGCCTGTGAGATGCCCTTCGCTGTGGGGTTTGGTGAGCTCAGAAGGCGGAAAGGGAGCGAGGGGCTCTGGGGGTCTTCGTCAAGCTGAGCAACGGGAACAGCAGGAGAGCCGCAGTCCCGGGTGTTTGCCCTGCAGGGAGGCCTCCTGTGCGGTGACACAAGGATGTTTCTCAGTGACCAACTCCACTACGAGATGGCCAGCCACTGCTGTGTTTGACAAGATCTCTGGGTGCTCCTGGTGTGGGCTCTGGTGCAATGACTGCAACGATGCAGGAGGGACGGAAACCAAATTTCAGCTCATCCAGGATGGAAATAACCTATGTAGTGCTTAAGGCTTCTCATTCTGCAGTCACCCAAGCCCTGAGTTTGACTGTTTAGAGGGATGTGCTGGGCATGCTGGTGTCTTCAGTGGGGAAAGTATCGGGCCTAGGTGCTTAAATCTATTAGCTGTGACTCATTGCATGAAAACCTGTTCTGAGGAAGACACTTATTTGTAATGCATCATCCAAAGGAGCACTGAGTACCCCACCAATGGTGAACTTATCTTAGGGGGGTGAGGGGGTGGGTGACGAGTGTTGTCATTTGCATTTTAGATGACAATTTGTGCAGTGATGGATAACTATCAGCCTCTCTCACAGCCTCACACATACCTGTATCAGCACTGTTTCAATTGGACTTGCTAGAAAAAAGTGTAAATGAGCTCCAAATAAGTAAATTAATTCTTCAGCAGAGTTTCACCAAGCCACTGAAGGCCCTTTTCCATGGCTTCCAGACCACCACAGACCACAGCAGTGGAAAACTCTTTTCAGCTAATAGATACCGCCGCCAAAAAGACTGCCCTGATACCCAGCCTATGTCCTTTTGTCTTAATTTCGGCTCACAACTATTTCCCATCAGCTCTTGCTCCTGCCCCCTCAGTAGGACTATCTAATCTGTTATGCCCCTACAGCCCTCTGTGCCTTGCTGTGATGAATACTTACTGCAATCCCCAGCTTTATGATTTGCGAAACGGCATTTTGCAGAGGACGCAAAGACAGAAGTGACAGAGAAATAAGGCAACCTTTCAATCCATTTATCAAAGTCCTTGAAGTTCCCATTTCAAGGAAACAATCAGAAACAGGGAGCATAAAAATTGAATATGAAATCCAGGGCATTTTAAATAAATGGAAAGGTTAACAACAAAGCCGACTCCCCTTGATGATAATAAGAGAAAATCAGTCCTGAGACCTGTTGATCCTGGATGGATCTTGTTTATTAGGAAGAGCCAATTGAATGAACTGATAGAATAAAAACACAGAAATATAATGTTTATTCATTTCTTGCTTCTGTTTTCTTAATTGAATGTTTTGCTTTGCAAAGTGCAAAGAAATGGGTCTAATATTATGCTGTAGCCAAGCGAGACCCATTTAATCACACTCAATGGGTCAGAGTCTACATTAAGCCATGCGCTGTTGAGCTGCACCTGTATTCCCCTGGCAAAGGCATCATTAGCTGGCAAAGCTCATCCTGACATCGCTGAAGACTGAGCGGCATGTATGAACCACCCCACCCTCGCTTGGAAATAGCAGCAGTTAAAGCAACAGCTAGGCAGGAACCTCACAACTAGACTTGGGAGCTAAGAAGTCATGGCTGCTAATTTACTGCTGCCCATTAGACTGTCTCCTGGCTAAGGAGAAGTTGTTTTCATGATAGTTGTCTGGCATAATTATTTTCAGGCATAGAAACATTTAAATAATGAAGCTCAGAAGGCGTGATTTTTGAGCTGAGATCTCATCTATTTAGGTGTTTACAGCACATGTGTCATGATGATGTCTCAGCTTCAGGCTCAATGAACCAATGAGACCTTTAAGAGGTCGTATTCTCCCATGTTGGAGAAATCTGTGAGGTTTCCTGCTTGTTCTAGAAAGTTTGATGCAGTCTCTTCTAGGGAAAGTGGTGCTGGACAACAGGACCATAGGTCCCATCTTCTGCTCATTAGATGTTACAGCTCCGTGCTAAAATGAGGCATGTATGAAGCAAGCCCACACCTCTTCTGGAGAAGGAACCAGTTAAATGTGAGGCAGACAATTAATTTCCCCATAGGGGATTTGCAAAGGAGCCTATAGGGAATGTGGGTTATTTCAGGAATAGTTGAGTACCAAACTCTCTTGGGTTNCACAGAAATATAATGTTTATTCATTTCTTGCTTCTGTTTTCTTAATTGAATGTTTTGCTTTGCAAAGTGCAAAGAAATGGGTCTAATATTATGCTGTAGCCAAGCGAGACCCATTTAATCACACTCAATGGGTCAGAGTCTACATTAAGCCATGCGCTGTTGAGCTGCACCTGTATTCCCCTGGCAAAGGCATCATTAGCTGGCAAAGCTCATCCTGACATCGCTGAAGACTGAGCGGCATGTATGAACCACCCCACCCTCGCTTGGAAATAGCAGCAGTTAAAGCAACAGCTAGGCAGGAACCTCACAACTAGACTTGGGAGCTAAGAAGTCATGGCTGCTAATTTACTGCTGCCCATTAGACTGTCTCCTGGCTAAGGAGAAGTTGTTTTCAT
>VYZW01046113.1:1002-15295 GCA_013401315.1 Balaeniceps rex
TGTGACAAAAACTACAACCACAGCTTGCTGAGGCTTGTTCTTCGAACCTGCTGGTGTACATTAGAGCAGAAATCCATAACATGGCCATGTTCATCCAAGCACAGGAAGAAACTAAATTAAATGTTAAAAAACAATCTGAGGCTAGAGTTGGAGACAATTCATCATGATCCTAGACGTCAGGCAGGTAGGATGGCCAAGAGTTCCTCAGCCAATAGACCCCAAACAGAATATGGAGGGACCTCACTGCCTCATTTGTCAGGTACAGAGCACATAGTCAGAAAAACACTGAGGAAAAAAGTCTAACGAAGGTCAGCGTTTTAATTCCCAACCATGCACAAATATTCATCTTTTGGAATGCAACCTGTAATTGAGGTTTAGGGGAGAAAGGGAGGGAGATAAAAAATTATCTGACATTAATACATTAGCAGTCAAAATTAGGAGAAAATATTCTTTGCATGGAAGAAATGTACTAAAAATTGAGTCCAACTGAGTTCTTAAAACTCTGGAACCCAAGTTTTGGTGAGAGAATTTGACTACAGACTTGAGTAACTTATTAAAATCAGCAGTCAGTCTCTTCTTCACTTTCAAAAGGTATCTCAGTGGAGTCCTAACCTCTTTTCTTGATGAAAGGGGCTTAAAGGTATATAATCTGTGATGCATAGAATGAACTCAGCATGTTTAATAAGAGAGAGATTCTGTCGGCTGGTTGAACTGTTTAGAAACTGCCCTTTGCTGCTTCGCAAGCTAATGTTACTTGTACTGGACACAGAACACATGTCCCTTATATACTCATCCAAAATACGTAACCTAAAGAATACTTCTCAAATGGCAGTTTTCTCTTCTGGGAACTATAAAATTACAAACCTTGAAAATACTGTGCAAATATTATGGTGATTGAAAATAGTCACAAAACCCCACTGCAGTCTGCACAGCTGCTGTTCTAATTTAGCTAGTTGGTGAAAAGAAGAACTTGCCAGTTTTGTGAACATGAATTACATTTCCTGTTGTGGTTGAATTGTGTTCTCTCTCAAAACATTGATAAGTGGGTATCTGAGCTGAAAATAGTCTACTGCCCTTTAATTTTATTCCTAAATTATGTTACACTATTTGTGCGTTATCAGCATGTGCTGTTAAACCTCATCATGCTGAATGCCAATCTGATGAAACATAATAAGACATAACACAGTTTGACAGCTAATATTTAAAGAAGAAATCTTATCTCTCGCTATCTAAATAGCAAAGGGCTCCCATTCAGACACTNGAGTATGTATTTTAACAAGTCAATAAAAACTGAGGTAATTTCCAGTTAACAAAATTGGGAAAGATTTGACATATCTTAGGTAGAGGAGTTTGCTGAACGTAAATTCCTGGATGCTGTGCATCACAATTTGCTCTGTTTTCTTGCCTGGCTCTTTCCAGTTAGCCCAGGGTGATTATAATTCCATTTTCCTTCATTATTATTACCTGCCATTCACACAGGCTTAACAAAGTACTTGTTGGTCTACATATTGACAGAAGATCTGTGTTCTACTGTTATGGGTTTACGCTTTGCCATATTTTTCAAAAGTGTCTCAGTTTTTGGATTCTTACTTTCATCCATCATTAGTCTGATTATTACCACCAAAAACTAACTTACAGTTAAAGCTGTTAAGTTACAGTAATTTCAAAGTAAAGGAAAATTATGAATATCAGGGCAAAAATACCTTATATTGAGCACTTGATATAGAAGCATCTCAGATTTCCTTATTTGGAAAGTTTGACCTGAATATATCTGAGTTTCATGATTAACTTTTTAAATTGTAAAACCCTTTGAAAGTAGTCAAGTTGAAAGGATCTTCAATACTAGTGAAAAGATCCACCTGCTTCCCAAAGTGTTTTATACCTGGCACGATCAGGCATGTTGTGTCACATGTACATCTACTGTCACAGAATTCCAGAAATACCCCCATCCAGACTGAATAAATAACTTGCATGTCAAGACTCTGTGATAATCTCTGTCCAGATGATAAATTGTAGCAAGGGCAGCGCCCATCCAGAACATCACTCTGAGAGATGTCAGCACACCACCTCCTTGCGATGCCTACTGCCCTCACCTCTGCTCACACCTGTCCTGGCCAGCATGCACACAAAAGTACCCAGCATCAGATAAACTTGAATCCTTTGAAAGACTGGAAACAAAAAGCAAAGATATTCTCAGTTCAACCAGGTAGGATCCGTTCTTGTGGCAGTTTTGTAGCATGCTATAAGAAAGGGGTGCTTCCCACTTGTGGTAATAATGCTCCATGTCTGTTCCCTGCAAGCCTTTACTCATGACAATATTTCACTTTCTAGTTTTCTAACAATCAAATAACAGAGAACCCCACCAGCAGGGTCTGGGACATTCTCTCAGGGAAATTCAGGCAAATTTGGACAAATTCAGCAACCTTTGATATATTAATTTGCATAGTACATCAGCAGCTTGAATCTACATAGGTGTTTGTGTTGTGTTTCTATTTTTACATATTACTGCTGTATTTGACTGAGAAATAAGATGCAGAATGAAGCAGAAATACGTCATAAATTGTGGCGCTGAGAAACCACTGAATAGCACAAGCTAATAAACTAATATTTTTAAAAAAATCGGAAACACGTAAGTGTTTCTGAGAAACTTGATGGTATATGCCAGCCCTAGACATAAGTTAGATGGATAAAAACACCAATGGCACACAGCTGGCCATTTTGCACTGATTTTGCAGTTACTGTTAAACCATATAAATCTACATTGTAATAACCTTAATCTAGTGTTTATAACAGTTTAATCCAAAAGATTTTGGAAAGTTTTCTACACAGTCTTAGGGTACCTCCAGCTCTGCTTGCTTTCTGTAGGCTGAATGTGATTCTACAGGTTGTTTCACCCAGTCCTGAAATAAGAAAATAATACATGAATTACACAGGCATTGGTTAGTTAAATGCAAGCTGATCTCTCAAAACTAGACTATATCTTTTACTGCATCATATAAAGACTCTTGGACATTGTTATTTGATCATATAGATTTCTGAAATACCATAAAAAACATTTTCCCATTTCATTTGGAATTGGTATTCTTAACTTTTATACCCTGTTAACATCTAAAAAACTAGATGTGAAAATAGTTTTGTGGTACAGTAGTTAGAATGAAAGTCTCCAAGGACATGTTATTTTAATTGTTTGCTTAACTTAGCTGTGAAATTTGACTCGCCTTTTTATCACACTTGAGCCCACGCTTCCTCTTCCAAATACATCAGGCAGTTCCCTACTGCTTAGGTAACAGGGAAGAGTGTATCTAATAATTTACTTTGCTGGAGTTGTAGTATTTTATTTCTTGCATGAAGGAAAGTGGCATCACTATTTAGGTGTGCTGCATTAGAAGCAGAACAGGGTTTAAAAGTAAAACCTTAATTCATTGCGGTCTCTTTATGGACTATAATCCAGTAGAACTCAATAATATTTTGCAGTGGAAAAAATACTATCAAGAGTAATGTTTGAATCTTTTTTATAGTATTGCACCGTTTTGATTGTCTTTTTTAAGACATCATGGAGGACTTAAAGGACCATGACAGATAAATGCAGTCTTTAAAGCTACTCATGCATTCTTAATGGACAGCCTGTTAATTTGAGGTCTAGGTCATGAATTTGAATGCCATTCACTAAACACCTCTTTGTCAACAAAAGCTAGTTTTCCCTTAGGGTAAATTGTAACTCATTAATTGTAATTAAATTAAACATATGCGACAACTAGAAAACCCAGGGTGCATTCTGTGAGGAACATCAGCCTAGCAGTCCATGGCTGAGTTCTGGGCTGCTCAGGGGTTTTGCAAGTGAGAAAAAAATATAAGTCTATAGTTTTAATAACAGGTTGAATAAAGAGGGCAAGTAGTAAATATCTTGCCCATTTAATAATTTTTTTGTTAATTTTCCATTGGATGCTAAATATAACAAAAATATTAACATTAAAAGTCAGTTGGGTTTTTTTGCATGCTTAAGCCAGTAGTCATGATATTCAGTTTTGTGTCCTGTATATCAACCCTAAGAAGATACAACCAATTTTAAGCCTGTATTTATGTTTATAGTACCAATTAAACTGTGTTAACAGCAGAGGCCTTTGTATTTGGAAGCTCTGTATAATCCATCCTCAGGTCCTAAGTTAAATCAGTTTGGTTGTCAAAGATGAGTCCCTAATGGGCAATGGTCCACATCACAAAGCCATCATGTAATTGCCACTATTTGGCATATTTGGCAGTTCCTATTAGGAGAGGCCTGCGACTGAGCTAGTACACTGAAGCATTACATCACTGCAGATTGGAGACAAAAAAACAAGAATCGGGATGAAAAAGATATACTGGTTCAGACTTTTTTTTTCAGTGAACATGTAGAAGCACTTTTTTATGCAGGAGATTTGCAGGCTTTTGCCACTTTTCTGCACGTTGAAGATTTTTTTTTTTGATCTAAACTGAAGTATTTGAGTTTCAAGTTTTTTAACATTTTCATTTTGACAAAAAGTATTTTTTTTCTTTCCAAATAAGTTGCTAAAAATGTTATAAATTCATGAAATGTTTCACACATTTTTGGGGGAAAGAATGGTTTTATTAGAAAGTTTAGTCCGCTTTCATGTGGAAAGACACAGCTGGCTGAGTATCAAGGTGCTGAAGTCTGATACACATGAGGAGAGAGATAGCTATAGTGCATACGGATGCTGAAAGTGCATTTGTGATCCAAACAGTAAGTGGTTAACTTGAAGACTGAGGACATTCAGAAACAGTAGATAACTGACCTTGTATTTTTTGTTCAGCTGAGATATGTGCTTATAAAAATTCAGTTAACATGCCCTCTGCAGTTTTCTAGCTGCAACTCTATTGGGAGCTCATGTCTCTATTTAAAACACGTGTGTTGTTTAGCATCGCTATTTGTATCAAAATCCCCACTGTGAATAGTCAAGTGACAAATATTAAAGTGGGGAACTGTGTATAAACAGGAGTGCCAGGCCCCTTTGAATGTGTTTGGAGAATCTTAAATGGAGTGTAGGGGGAAGATATACCTCACCTCTCCCCTATGTTATTTACTCAGGAGAAACCTAATAACGTGTGTTATTAATGAACACCCCCATATTGCAGATGTGTGAGCTCTACATGAAAACTAATCCATGAACTTCTGCAACTAAGGTTTCTTTCACATTACTAACTTTACAATCCAAGGATCTCTCTCACCTTCATCATTGACCTAGTTATGAGGAGAAGAGTGTCTCATCAGCAACAGACATACCATCTCCAAAGTTCTGACTCAAAAAGGGAATTTGACTAACAGGGTGCCAGCACTGTAAAAAGAGTTTGAATCTCTTCCTGCTGTACAAAATGCAAGCTACTGTGCAAGTGATATGCAAGGGAAACACAAACTTCCAAAGAAGGCTGCACAGCAGAGGGAAACAGGAAGATAAGTATCAGGTTTGCTTCCTTCACTGGCATTAGAAACATAATCTTGAGAAAAAGCCATTGCCTGGGAGCCAAGCAAGCCTTGATGCAAATGCTGGCTCTGTCACAACTTACTCCTGAGGTCTTGAAGTTAATAAACCTACCTACCACAGGGAGTTAACTTTTGCTGCTTCAAGTTGCAATGTAGCAATGCTTAGATAATACAATAATGATGACCACAAGAGTAGGAATAATTTTATAGATGACAAAGCTTTGTTCAGCTTTCATTCAGCTCCTATAGCTGAATGAAAGCTTGGCATGAACTGCTTTTTCTTCATACCTTCTTCTCTTTTGTGCTTACTTCCTTTGGATAGCTTTTCATATCAAAAACCTTTCTGAGAACTCACTGTTTAAGCTCTGGAAACCTCTGTTTTACTAACAGGTAAATGGAAGCTGAATGAGATTATATACATGCCAGTCTCAAAAACAATCTGTAAAATTCTTTGCTGTGCCCTCTCTGTGGTAGGCTCATCTTTCCCTGTATCTATCAGTGATCAGTGTCCTGTTGGCTCAAGTCTATCACCTGTTTTACACATTGTATTTGTGTGACTGAGTGATGATCAGGAGGTGGCATACCTGGTTTTGCTTTCCAAGGTGTTATGGGCTCCTCCTCGTAAAATGTGTTCTTGCTGTGGAGTACACTGCTGCTTGCTTTGTTCTCTGGGGTTTTTTTTTCCCTCTGGTTTACTACATATGACAAAAAATTGCTTTCTGAGTCCTGACATTCATACACCCAGTGACCTCCTCTCCTGCTACCAAAACCCAAGAGAGAATGCCCCCTCCATTGTATTCTCTTGTATTCTCTAACTAAATCCACGGTTTGGAAGCAGTGATCGGGAATTTGTTAAGTGCTAATGCAATATATAGTGTGAGGCTTTGCCATGATGCTTGGCCTTATCTGGAAGGCAGATAAATGTAGAAAATGCTCCTCATAATTCAGCAGGTACCATTCCTCTGTAGGCTGGTTGAACTGAAAGCTTTATAGCATATTCTGACCTTAGGTGGATGCAGCCTTGAAGCTGCCCGTCCCTTTTCCCAAACCTCAGGGTTTAGCTTAACATTTAGCACTGTGGCAATGGCCCTTGACCACAGCTCCTTATCTACCCATGTGGCCATAGGCCACTCAATCACATTGGCCTTTGTTACTGAAAATGACCTTTACTCATTAAAACATGTCATTCAATTGGGACACATTACAGAATTTAGCTTTTGAGTCCCATTGGCTCTGTTTTTCTTAATGTTGCAAAGAAAGAAAAAATACCTGACCGGTTTTAGGCTATCTGGTCATCTCAAGAAAACCCTTCCTTTACCTCTGCAAATACTAGACATCCCATAGCATGTATCATACCATTTGTAATTACACCATGATGACAGTGATCACAGCTTTATCACTGTGGTCACAAGAAAATAATGGACATTCAGTAAGTGCAAACAAAATACCCCTTGCTGGCACCCTTGAGGGACTGCTTGTGACCAGAATCTAAAGTCAGGAAGGACTGCAGTGGACTGATGAAGGAGTGATCACAACCTCCTCCCATCATTCCAGCCTACCCAAAACCTCCCTCTCCTCCCAGACTGAGTGTGGAGAGGGGAGAGCAATGCCAGTGCTTCTGATATCATTTAATATTCTGTAAAATCTTCCACAGATGTGAAGAACAGGAAATTATGGTTAGAGCTAGTAAAAGAAAATGGTTCACAGTGAGAGAAAGCACTGATATAAGTAATACATCTTACTCACAGGTTGGTGTTAGCTTGCTTGGGGGTGTCGACTTTCTGGCTGTCTGGCTATATGATTGCCATTGTTAAGACCTGTCAGCTCTTTGTGATTTGATGAATTATGTGAGTGCTCTACTTCTCCATAAAATGAAGTTTTATGCAGATACATCAGTGCCATGGGAGATCATTGCTAGGCTGTTCCTCTGGTGCAAGCATCTCCTGTCCAAAACACCAGATCAGACATTGGTGAAAACACATTTCAATGTAGTAGGTGATTTCTATGGCTGTAACAAGTCTGAGAAGCTATTTGTAATCAACATTGTTAATATTTCCTTTCCTATGTCAAGAATTGATGACATTTTTCTATGGGGGAGTGTGTGTATGTGTGTGAGCATGTGTATGTGTGCATCTCTATCAGACTACTTCTCATGTCAAGAACCTCCATGTTTCTTGGCAATTTCAGACAAATCTAATGTTCTCTTCTACTTGCTTAGTTTACTGTTGAGTGATCGCAAATAAGAGACAAGAGTCTATGGAAAAGGAAATTATTTCTGAATGTGCAAAGAGAATATTAGCAGCTGTCTTCAGCAATTTTTGTAATGATTTTGCAACAGCTGCTCATATTGTCCTATAATGATGACAAATGGTGCCTTAAAAAACTCAAACTCTCAAGGAAGGTGGAACAGAAAATTTTATATTGTGAAAGCTATGTACAGGATAAAGTATGCCTTGCTGAGACAGCCAGCGCTTGCTAAATGCTGATCAGCCTCACCTGGAGGCGCAGCTGGAGCCCCCCCATTAAAACACTTCTACATTTCAAATATTTCGCAAAGACTCATTTCTTAAAAGCAAAATTTTTTTTAAAAAATGTAATTATTAAGGTTAGCTAAATATGTTGTCACTATTACAAACATGAAAATGTTTCCCTTTTGAATGAACTGTGTTAATTTGATGAAATCTCTGCTTTGTCTAAGACGGAGCTTATGTGTTACATTGGTACATGGTACAAATATGCTGCTACAACAGCTTACCAGGGGTACACAACCAAGACCTGTGCTACCCCAGAACACACCATGAGACCCTGCGGGATGCCTAGGGACTGGGGTTTGGGCACAGCAGTGTCAGGGCACTATCAGGCCCTGGCAGCACCAACCAGCCCCAGCCAGGGCCTCCCCACACCCTGACCAGGGGGCCCTGCAGCTCCACATCAGCCTGGCCCTGCCTCAGCCACGTGGGACTCCCACACAGCCCCAGCCCGCCAGCCCTGGGCCTGCCTTCACCTCTCAGCCCCAGGCCACCTCTTCACCACAGCCTTGCCTGAGGGAGGACAAAATTTTCAACCTGCTGCAGTAAAGTGTGTAGATCTGGAGCCTGCCTGGCGTGCATGTTGCGCAGGCCGCAAATCACCTTAGATGTGGAGCGGGGAGAAAAGGTACTCAAAATCCAAATGTCAGGGCCAGGTGGGCTTGCTCCACCCGCTGATTTTAAGAAAGATTAGATAAGCACAGCATCAAATCCTGTCTGAACTGTGACAGAAAACCCCAAATATTCTCAGAGACAGGAACCTCTTCTTTCCCTCAGGTGGCACTGGGGTAATGTCCTGCTTCTGCAGAAGTTGTTAGGAAGTGCAAATGAGCTAATGGGCCTCGTCAGGCCTCCCCCCTCAAGCCCCCAGCCCCCTCCCGGAGCACTTGGGGGAGGCTACAAGGAGGAGCCCTGTAAGGGCACTGAGGCATAGGCCTGGCAGTGGGGTGAGGAGAGCTGCCTGCCCCTGAGGTTGCCAAAACCCATGAGGGTGGTGGTGTTGTTGCTGTGCTGCTGGAGAATGCTGACAGTGGCCTCGGGGAGCTGTTTTGTGCCATGGAAAAATGACTTGTTTGCACAGCGTGCAGCAGCCTCGTGCCACAGGGCTGCTGCTGCAACTGTGTGGATCCTGCCTCGGTGGTTTCCCAGAGCAAGGGGTGGCTGGTTTGCCCTTTTGTGAATAAGCTAAAGGGCTTGCTCTCAAGGCTGTGCAAACCCAGCTTTTCCTGCTTGCTCCTGACAGGCTGCAGGGCCCCATGATGGCCCAGGCTATTCATCTCCCTGCGAGGCCATCGTGACTGAAGTGAGCAGCAGCCTCTTGTCTCCTCTGTCCTGCAGATAGAGCTCTCTCTGTGTAACTTATGAGCTTGCAATAGTGGCCATAATGACTCTAGGCCAGAAAAAGGAATACTTCAAGGAGCTGCACTGACAAAAGAGGGCAGATAAAAGGCATCTTATGCCTTTCCATGGCAGACTGCATAAGGACACTTGAAAGCTGGAGTGATGTGTGGTACCTGCTGGGCTGTCTGAGGAGACTGGTTGAGACACAGGTAAGAGACCTGTTGGGTGCTGTGGGAGCTCACCTCTGCTTTGGTTCATATAATCGAATCCCCCTGGACTGAAGGAGTGTGCAACTCCATGATGAAAAGCTATAAGCAGTGAGGCAACTGATGACAGAAAATATTTAAGAATACAGGGAATGTAGTGGAAATATAGGGAGCAGGACTTAGTTACTCCATCTCTAGCATCCAGTACCATTCTCATGCTTTGGTTTCTTCATTTTGCTTTCTTGGATGTTTGTTTATGAAAAGCAAAGGCTAGAAAATTCAGAAGCAACGGGTATAATTAAAGTAAGGCATTTCACCTGTTGCTAGACTTCTTCTTTGCTGTAAAGACAAGAGGCAAATATTAAAAAAACCCTGATCTTCTTAGGGGTTGATGCTATAGTGCAGATTAAGGGTTAGGATATTAAACAGCAGAGATATTAACTGTTTTGCATCTGGTTTTATAAATGAAGATGGTGGAGATTTACTTAAACTGCATCAGATGTTTAAGGATAACAGATGAAGAATTAGGAAGTGTGCAGATTAACACGAGTGATGATTAAGGAAAGCTTACAGGCTCTAAACCCTATTAATATTTCTGACAAATGACAAGAGATAGAAGAAGGATATGCACAAGTGTGGTTTGAAGGGGCATGGAAACAGGCAGAGCAAGGACTGCTTGGTTTGATTTTGGGCCCTGAACATCATTGCAAGGATAAAATTAACTTTGACAAACTCCCAGCTCTGTAGATGCCCTTCATCTATCCTCTTCTCTTCCTGTGACCTATTAGCTCTGAATTTGTTCATTATATGTCTACCGCTAGTTGCACAGTATGGAGAAGCACGCTGTGGCCTGCAGGGTATTACCTGGTTGCCTAAGACTGCATAAAATCAGACTTGAAAGGGAAACCTGTGTCATCTGGCTTCTAAATAACAAATAGACCCTGTCCTGGCACTCCATTCTTACTTCAGCTGCAATAAAAAGGACTTATAATGTGGACATAATGTGTTTTTGAAGAAATCATTGTTGTCAGTGTAAAATATAAAAGTTTGGCAGAAGTTTTACAGAACTAACAGAAATATAAGGATTTCTATGTTTGAAAATGGCACTTTTGCCTATTGAGCTAGAAGCATCTTAGCATCTGAGAACTCTTACAACTAATATTTGGTAACAGTCATCTCACCTATTTTTTTTCTGGGACCTGCTCTATCACTTCTGGAGAAAGCAAAAGGAGAAGGCTCAACTGTACAGATGGCCTCAGGGGTTAGGGGGATGTTAAGAGGAGCTTATTTGAAATTTGACAAAAAATAGAAGGGGGCTATAAGAAAAAAGAGTTTCTGAAGATTTGGGGGAGGGAGATAGGCAAGCACATGTGCTTGGAGATAAAAAGCCTGAAATAAAGGAGAGAGAGATAAGGTATGTAGCAAGAGGAATTTCATCCACTACCCGCTAAGCCTAGAGATGAGGACTGTAAAGGTAAGAGAAAAAGGAAGCTGCAAGTAGTGAGCTGGTAGCTACTGTGAGGAAAGTGGGAAGGAGTTGGTGCCAGTGTAGTGCTGGCACTACACTGGTCTGGAAATGTTGCTGAGAAGAGGGAAAGCGGGAAGCCCCATGGCAGGGCTGGGGATGCATTAAATTCTGGACTATTGTATGAAAAATATTGAGATACGATGGAGAGGGATATTTTGGTGAGAGAATAAACAATGCCAAGGCAGGGTGAAATGCTGAGGTAGGAGGAAATGGTGTGTGTGTGTGTATGTCACCCTCCCCTATCCTCATGGGAGGGAAAGGGGAGTAAAATAGAAAAACTGGTTTTCCTTATGCTTTCTTTTCCTCGCCTCCTTTCCAAGGCTGGATAGTCTGCTCTACTTGATAAGGGCCCAAGGGTTGCACTGGCTTCTTTTCATCCTTTCTCTAGTCATAATCTTGTTTGTTCTGACTCCTTTACTTTTGCTCAGTGCCTCCCCCCCTCATCCCTGAAGAGTCCTTTTGTGTCTGTGAAAATGCGAAGTGAATGAAATTTGTGTGAGCAGTCAAGGGTGTTGTCCTCTTAGAGCTTTCATGTGGAAACTTCTGCTTGCTTTTTCCTTTTTGCTCTCAAAATAATACTACAGGGATATAATATACTATAAAAATGTTATACAGTCTTATGTGCCCCTTAATTACAAGAAATAAAAATTGAAAACCAGGGTGATTGTTACAACTGAATTCACAAACCTTTTTGAGGCAATGTTTAAAAAGTACTACAGTTATCAATGTATTCTAACAGTTATAGCTGGAAAAATAAAGGGCTGGTTTCTCTCCTGATGTAACCTAACTTGAGCAGAGCCCCAGCAGTGACTGTCAGGGAGTCCTGGCTCACAGTGCTGATCAGAGGGTTTTTTCTCATGAGACGCCACTGGTAATGTTGCTTCATTTTTGTAGACTGTCAGTTATGAGTCAGAATTGAAGTAACACATTCCTCCCCCACCCCCACCCCCTGAAATTGTATTTTTGGTAAATCTTTCCTTTTTCTACTGAAATTGTTTTTTTGGTTCTGTTAATACAGCCTCTTCAAGTATTACCTCTTCTCATGCCCATGTGACATATTAGCTGAGAAACAGAATTATTGTAACGGAGGTTCTTATACAGTCTTAAGCTACATACCCTGAAAAGTGACTCCACTTTTGTTAATTTGCAGAGATAATAGTTTCAAGGGAACTTTTTGCTGAAATGGTGACTGAACTCTTTGTTGATACAAAGAGTTGGACTCTTATTTTAAATCTGATCCAAGAGCTAATACTCTGCATTTTGCCCAGGTATAGGTGACACTTTGGCTTGCTGCATTATAGTCAAGTTACTAAATCTCATTGAATGTTTTAAAAGTAATTACTATTTTATCAGAAAATGTGGTTTACCAGAAAACTACATAACAGTGAAGGGTTTTCACCCTAGGCCATATGTGCATATGCAGACCATATGTGTATCCAGTGATTGAGCACAGGCTCTCAGTATTGCCTTTCATACTTTGATAACCTTGGTATTCGCATTATTGACCATGCCTTATAAGGGCTTTTTTGCCAAATAAGCAATATTTTGCCAAATATGCAGTGTGAGAGAGAGGACTGGGGGAAATGGAGTCCTGCTTCCTCTGTGCTGGGTGCTGGTTTAGCTGGATAAAAGTGGGAGCTTGTGGGAAGCTATGTCCCCACCTGTAAGGGGCACCACTTACCGATCCCGCTTGTTCTGGAGGCTAGAGGATGGCAGAGGGTGGCTTCCAGGCTGAACAGGAGGCAGACAAGGCATCCCAGAGGGTATCGGGCTTCACTTTTTAACTAGGGCTGGTACAGAATCTATCTGCCTGCTGTTCAGAGTTATGATGTAGAGATCCTGGCAGTTCATAGAGCATGGAGATGGTCTGTGAAAGTGAATCTAAAGTTGTTCCTATGGGAAAGTGAGTGTTACCTCATGCTAATGAACTGCTAACTTGGACTACAGTCTGCTTTAAGGCTGTGAATGATTTTTGGTCTTGGAGATAACAGGAAGTTCAGTTGCTGGGCCATGCTTTCAGAGTACAGCGTTAGGAAGAGACATACAGTTTGCAGTAAAAATCTTTCAAGAAAGAAGATTTTAAAGTAAATTTTTTCCACAAAAGTTGATTTGAAGGGTGAAAGGGAAGTTTAAAGGGAAAATGTAAATGAGTGACTATTCCATGGCTCAGGTTTGTTCCTTAAAACTGTTGCGGTAGTTGGAATGTGTTAAAAAGCTGAGGCAAAAATTCTTGAAAGCTCCTCTAAAAGGGCAATTAAAACTGAAAAGCAAATTACAAATAAGTTTTTTTTCTTTTAAGTTAACTACAATAAATCAGTGCAGATGCAACTTACCAACAGGTTTTAAATATATTTGAGCACAAAACACATACGGGAGCACCCCTCTTAATTTGAAGTCTCATTCCCTTCTTGGTGCGGCGGTGATCGTAGCGTCACCAAAGACTAGTGACCAGTAATGAATGTGTCTCACTCGAAGATCCCTCCAGGGTTCTGATTCAATCTTTTGAGTTATAGGATCAAGACAAAATGAACTATTTTTCAGGCTTGTAAATATGTGACAAATGACAGTGCAGGAACTATTGATTCCAATCACACTGATACAATGTTTCATAGTCAGGACAGACCCGCTTTACAAATTACTTGCAAGTTGAACAGCAAAGCCATACATAACATGCTTCAAACCATATCAATCTTCTAGGGTGTTTCTGTCACTAGTTGCCTTCATATTTGAATAAAGTGCCCCAAATTGAAATGTGTGTTTTAAATATTTTTCTGGATGAAGTCTGTGCAGCAGTGCTTTGACTTGAAGCAAAATCAGTGGGACTTGGGCCCCTTACGTAGGGTTGGGGCTCTTGTACAGCAGCAAGCACACACTGTCATTTATCTGATGTTGGCAATGTTTAAATAGCCTGTAGATGTGAATAATGGACTCTCCTCTCTACAGAGATTGTTACTGCCATTATTGCAGTACAAGAAACATCTAAAGATGTATCTAGGACACCTCAGCTGACTCTGAGGAGCCAGTTAAATTTGGGGGGAATTTCTTCAAAACAGTGGGCACGATTGGAAAATGTGGTTGAATTTTCTGTGTGTTTCTAAAACTAAGATTTTAATGTGATGTAATCTTGATAAAATACTTTATTATGAATATTTTAGACTGCAGGCTAATAGAAAATTTTTACCCTCTTGGAAAAGAGAGATAATAATGAACAAAA
>VYZW01046113.1:26410-45569 GCA_013401315.1 Balaeniceps rex
GTAAGTAACCACTCTGCCATACTCTCAGAATTCCAATCTGTTTTCAATCCAGCACTTCCAGAATCTTGTAATATGTGTATATATTGCTATTTTATTCAGTGCTTAAGGCAAGCTTGTGTGTGTGATTTTGCAGAAATAGGTAATGTGCCATTATTAATAGCCTACTTTTTAAATGATATCAAGCAACTTCTCCCAGCGTGAAACAAATTAACTATTGGGGATCTAAACCAGAAATCATTGATAGATCATAGTCAGGTCTTCAGGGTTAGCTTGAATCATAGTGCTAGAGGTGAAAGGTCAGAACTTCAAATGCTTCCCAATTCATTATTTCCTTTCTTAACATTCGCTTAGTTACAGCTGTTACTACTTTGAGGCCCAAATGTGTGGCCTTGTTTGATAAAGATAAGATTTCATTCAGGAAAACCTATGTGCAGTTTCTCCTTAACTTTGTAGCTGAAGCACTAAATGATCAAACCAACAGCCAGGTCACTTGTATGCACCATGTGTACACAGCCATCCAGTGCACCATCCCATACATTAAATCCTGAGTAAGGCAGGGTAGAATAGGAAAAACTCCCTTTGGTAATGAACTCTTTTGAGTCTACTGAACTAAAATTAGGTGAAAATTTAAGGACTTGGGATGGATCCTTGGCTGAAGTGAATTTGCTCATCCCACTCATGGGGACATGCTATTCCTGTGCAAAGACAAGTTCATGGACTGCACGCTATATTGGTACACAAGCCCTTGTAGAGGTCTGCTCTTTAAAGGCACGTCCAGGAGTAGAAAGGACATTAGCAAAGTCCAATAATACCTTCCTGGTAGAATGGGTCCCCAAGGGGCCAATCCAGTTGGCATATATTAGAGCAATTAGCTGGCTCATCTTTTGTTTTACGAGGTTGTGGAGCCCAGCCCTACGACTGAACTGGCTGGGGTGGTCTAGCCTGCTCTACAGAGAAATTAATTCTTAAAGGGCTACTTTTGTGAACACCTTGTCTTGCAGTATAGACCTTATGTGTGGCTTCTTGCCTTGGGGTAACTTGCACAGTTTGTCAGAAGCGGTATGTTGGAACACTTTTATAATAGAGGTGAGTGGCATTTGTAGGGTGTTTTCCCAAAAGAATGTAGTGCTAACAGTTGTCTTCAGGAAGCAAGGTTGGTTTTGTAACTAGTAGTCTCTTATAGTAGTATTTTGCCATTTGCCTGTGTGTCGATGTTTTCAGAATGTTAATTTCATCAATAGTGTACAAATGGCTGGAATTAAATGTCAAGTGAAATTTCAAAATCTGGGTAAATGCATTAACTTTAAACAGAAGCTCTCCTTTCCTATTTCAGGTAAGCAATTAGTATTTGGCTTTCTCTAATTTTGGGGTTTTTTTCCAAGTGTTTTTATTCCTCCCTAAAAATGTTTGGTTCCTCTTATGAATCACAGGAAAATATATAATGTTTTGAAAAAAGAAAGCCATGGTATTTTGGTGAAGTTTTTATTTAATTTTGCTTATTTCACTCTCAATCCACCAGTCCCTAAACTAGTAAACCGCTCCCCTGTGGTGCAGTGCACCCCCTGAGTGTAATGCCTGTTGCTTCCTTCTTGTGAAACTTTAAGGGTTAGCTCTACTTATGTAACAGGTGAGAGCACTCCTGGGTCCTGGCTGCAGCTTCCACCTGGAAATTCCTTAGATGCCAACAAAACATTGTGTTCTCCAGAGATAGCGCTTTATTTACATTCCCAAAAAGCACTTGTAACTCTGTCATGGGCTAACTGCTACCATAATATAATTTGTTTACCAACCAAATATTGCTTGCTGTTGAAATCTTGACCACCTCTTGCTGTTTCTATTTAAAGTCCAGATGTGTCTTTAGTCCATAAAAACTGTTAGTAATCAGTTTAATGAGCTGTATGTATTCCTTCTCATACTTCAGCACACTGAAAGAATAAAATATGTACCCAGGTAAAAAGAACTACTATCATACATTGCAAGTGAATTTTTGGAGACATCGTACATTTTTTTTCTCTCTGCTGAAGACTTTGTTCATTAAATGTTTCTTGTCAGATATACTTTTATGTGATCAGCTGAATGAATAATTCCCTGTCTGCTTCTACCTCTGAATTTGTTTTGCCTAGCATGACACCCAGAATACTGTTGTTTTACAGTTCAACATTAATTCCAGGGAGTAGATAACATTGTTTTCTTGTCACAGTGCTATAATACTTCCATTGTTTTTCCTCTTGTTTAGTATATTGACTCTAGAGAAGCAGTGAATGAAATTTGCTTCTAGCTTTTCTAAGCAGAAACATATGAAGTGCCATTGGTCAGTGGTAGTAGTAGATATGTTCACATCTTTGTAACTAAAAGTTGCATAATTTCAAAGAGAACAGAAGGCTATTGAAACATATGGCAGGTCATTCTGATTGACCTTACAAGCATCCAAAGTGATTTCAGGGCCAAAACTTAATCGATAAATACAGTTTCTCTCTAAAATAAGTTTATTTCTGTCATTGTCAGGAGGTAATCTGTGTGCATCTGTATTCTTATCAGTGCTTCCAGGTTTAAAATTTTGGATGCACATTGTGCTCTCAAGCTGAAACTTGGGATGTGACATTGCATTGCACGCAACCAGAGTTGAGGTCAATAGACAAATAGAGCAAAGCTCATGTGCACACGATCAGTGTAAATTGAAACACCAACATGCTTCTTTTATGTATAAACTATTCACGCTTTCACTATGAGAAAAAATATTAATCAGAGTATTAAAATGAATGTTAATATAAGTAAAGCCAAAATATTCAGGATTAACAACCAATGAGTGTTACAGGATAAATCTCTTCAAGTCTGATCTCTGCAGTATGCAGTATTCTGATTCATTTAACTTCAGAGGGAGAATCAGATAGAACAATACTAGGAATCAAGTCCTATTTGAGTAAAGTAGAAATTATTAAATGAAACAGCTTAAAAATTGTTTAAAATTGAGGTTAAACAAATCTGTTCTAACCACAAATCCTGCTTCTGCAGAACATCTAATGGTCTGAGATACTGAGGAAGCAATATCTGGTTTGAAAAGTTAAACCTTGAAAACAAATTAGTGGAGAAGTTAAAGCTACATAACATTTCCATAAATTCTAATTTGTCTGTAAATACACACTAGACTTTAAAGGAGTCTTTCTATTCATTTATAATGGGATTATTCTAGTGTACACTATAGAAGGGATTTTCCATGCATCAGCTGCTATTGTATGACCGTACATAATTGGGTCTAAGTGCTTACATCAGCTGCCTATTATGTGAAATTAATTTTTGGAACATATGCTGTTGTATTTATACCATTGTTGTTTCATGCTAGATTAATTCTTCAAGGGTTATAATCACATGACACTTATCATTTTAATTATGCCTCTTTAGTTGCAACATATGACAGCTTTTGACTTCTCACCCTCTCCTTCTGCATGTGTGACAGATAAAATTATTAATAAATGCCTGTTTATTATGTAGTTATGCTGTACATGTCCACAGGGTGTAGGCTGGCCTCATGTATTTTGCCCAGAGTACAGTGTCAGCAGAGCCTTTGTGGTTTGCTAATGAGCTAAATCCTGCTAACACCACACACACTCTAAACTGCCAAAAGCCCTTTACACATTCAAACACATACAAAGACTCAGCTGGGTCCTTTGTATAAAAGATTAACTCTTTATTCCAATTGAAGATGAGCTGGCCTGGCTTGGTCCAAGCAATTAAGAACTGGAAGTAATGAACAAAATGATGGGCAAGGTGGTTTCATAGCAACATTCAACCTTGTGATAGTAAACAGGTATTTTTGCACATTTTGAACCTGATAGGGAGAAAAAGTTACGTTCCTGAGAACCCTTTTCCTCATGCTGGTCTCCGAGATGAGATCTGTCAGACATCCTGGTTGTGGCAAGTCTCATTTCTAGCAAGAAGCTAGTTTTGGCTGTAAGCAGATAGAAAGGGAAATGCTTTGGGATAACACAGCATGCCTAAATCCTGATATTCACTGCACCATCACTTCCTACTGAGGTCTGAGTTACACAGTACTTGACTTCACATCTTCAATTAAGGGAAACTTCCATTAGTAATTTCAAAACATTTTGGCTTTAAATACAAAGTTTGAAACTGTTGGCTTCAGAGCCTGCTTGCCAAGTTTTCTTGTGTTATTTTTCCTTTAATTTTCTTTCTCTCATTACTCTGAAACATCTGAAACTAGCAAAGTATGTATTTTGTTGAAATGTGGTCTTGGTTAAAACTGTCTGAGTCATGGTCAAGGGCAGCTGACTATATGCAGTGGAAACAAGGAGCATGCACACAGTGCTGCTCAATATGTGAAGAAACTAAAATGCTTTCTGCAGTCCTTTTCAGCAATAGTAATATTGGAGTGGCTGATGATAACAGGCAATAACTTCCCAGGCAGAAGCATGATTTGCATGTTTTTAAGCACATATAGATAAGCAATATTGCTTTCAAACGATCTGTCTTATTCTGTGCCCAGTGCCACAGGACCCTTCTAAACTCTTGTGCCTGAACTTCATTGCAAGCAACAGGTAGTTTTATGCCATGGATTCCAGGTACAAATTTATAGCCTAAAATAAACATAGATTTTTCTGATCTATTAAGCCCCGACCTGTGTAGGCAGAGGGATGCCTCAGCCCTGTTTGCTCTCAGCTCATCAGGGCCATCAGTTCTGAGTGTCTACCTGCCTTCCAGCTGGGCACCCTGTGGCTCATGTGTGGGGTGGCGTGCTGGCTCTCCCATTCCCTTATGGCCCACTGTTAAGGGAACAGCTTGTTCAGGTTTTAATAGCTGGTACAAAGTAGGAAAACCTTACAATTTTAATTTATTTTTTTAAAATAAGTAAATATGTGAACAAACAGAAGAAAGTTTTAAAAGCTACTTGGCCAAGATATTGTTTCTTGTTAAAGCAACTTTTAAATCATTTGTCTGTCATATATGTGTATTAATACAGTTCTTGACACAGACTGAATGAAATATTCTCATGTGCATTGCATACTTTTTTAAAAAGCATAAAAAGTATTAACAGAAAGTTCTATAGAATAATATGTGATTTGGCAACCTTAGGACAACAGGTACCTTGTGAATTAAACACTACTTTCAGTGAGACATTTGTTATCTCAAAAGATAGAGCAAGGTTTATTTGTTCTTTCTCAAGAACTAAAATGACTACTGTTCCAGTCAAATTTGACTTAGTAGGATAAAGGAAAGCAAAACTTGTCCTAGTGTGATACCATTTCAATGAATGGAATTACCTGATCTGAAGGAAAGCAGAAATTCATGTGTCCTGCTAGTATTTGAAACCGATTCTACTATTTTCCATGTAGTTCTATTTTTTAATGTAGCCATAAAGGCAGAAAAATCTCCAATCTGAGCCAGGTCTGTAAAGTTATTTAAATGCCAAGAATGCTGATGAGATGACAGCAGGCTTTTCAAAACTCTGTCACTAATGGGAATTAGATGACTAGGCTCTTCTAAAAATCCCACTGGGCACAATCTACTGTGTTAAATGTCTGAATACCTTTAAAAAAAACCCTGGCTTTCTGTAGGTTACAATCAGTGGAAAATTCCTGTGAAATCTAAGATGCCTTAATACTTTCAGGACATAAATCTCCATTAACTTTCAATGAGACTAAGGGTTTTTCGAAACTATTTTTGTAACATTAGTATGTTATTGTAACACTTGTTTGTCTTTTATAATCACATAATCCAGTAGATTTCATTGTCACTTTGAAGGGTGGCACAGAATAATCTTCCCAATGCATCAGTTAAAGCACATCACTGGCAGCTGGGGGGAGGGCTGGTTTTCTTGTTCTTGCTCTGCTTTTTTCACGTGTTCTGTTTTTTCACCTCCATAACCTTGTCTGATGGGCATCCCTCACATTTACAATGTCTGATGTTCTTCCTGACATCTGTTCAATTTGATTTTCTATAATTTCCATTGATGCCCCTGTTTTCCTGCCATTAAACTAGTATATTGCCCAGCTGTATTCTGGGTCAAGAATGGGCAATCTTTTAAATCTAGTATAAGGTGAAATATGACTGTGGAATGGGAAAGGGAAGAGGGGGAAGACAAGGATTATAAAACTGACTGAAGGGCTGTCTGTCCTGGAAAGGGAACGTGTGTGTTTTATCTGGAAAGGTGGAAGAGAGTAAAGGTGCATGTATATTTAAGGGAAGAGTATAATATATTTGCCAGCACTGGAAGGCTGTGCATCACCAGCAGCTGAAATTCTGTGTCTGTAGTTGAGATGAATACAAGCAGACAATATCAGCCTTTCTACCCCACAGTGACTAGCCATTGACCTTAACCCTGAAGGAAAGGGGCACTCCCACTAGGGGAATTGCATGCTTACTCAGCCCTAAGCCACATCTGAGCCGAAGCTGCCAATTTTGCCAAATTATGTGTGATGCTTTTGAAATGTGGACTATTGTCCACCAGGGACTAAGCTGAAATGACCGAATTCATTTCACTTAGGTTTTCAGTGGCAATAACATTATTTAAAAAAAATACCAACTATAAAACATTTATCATTCTGATTTTATTCATCTTTGTCATTTACTTATGTTTCATGCTAGTTTGTAAAAGGCAGTGAAGTTAATGTCCCATTATTTCAAACCCCCAAGGTTAGATTTTCAGGCTTAAATTGAATTTAAAAACCACATGTATAGTTAATTTGTACATTAACAAAATTTCTATCAATCACAAGAGCCTTGAGCTCTTGCAGATTTTTTTCATGTTTTACTGAAATCATTAATAGCTGAAAAAGAGCCTAGAGATACTGAGATAGGTACTCTGAAATGCCTCTGAGCAATAGACACAGAAATGCTTCCTTAGGTGAATCTTTAGCATTCCTTTGCTGTGCAGAATACTAAAGACAAACTTAAGAGTTAATGTACCTTTAGGTCACTGGTACTGTCAGAGCATCCTCTAACAGTGTTGCTAGTGAGTGTAATAAAACTTACAGCATTGTGTTGGTAGTGTGGGGGTTTGGGGGGGGGTTGTTTTTTTGTTTTTTTGGTTTTTTTCTTTTTTTTGGGGGGGAGNGCACTTTGAAGGACTTTGCTAAACCAACTGGTAAATTTTAAAATAGTTGTTTTGTCAGGAAATCTATCTTTTTTTCCTTTGTTGAGAAATTCTTAGAACTGACTCTGTCATGTTTTCCCGGAGACAATGAAAATCGGTCACAGAACTCATTGGTCTCAGAGACAGAATGATAATGTGTTTTGTATTAGCATTCTGAAAAATCAGACTTTCTTTTTCAAGGGAATGAGGTTTTAAGGAAATCCTGCTGTTTATTCAGTTTTGAAAGGAAGTAGAAAATGCCCAGACAACAAAAGTTGCGCCACGAACTGTGTTCAACACAGGTGGAGAATGATGGTACCGAATATGTTCTTCAAGGGTTCAACTATGAGTCCCCACACGTTTGGCTGCTTGCAGAGCCATATGTTTGTAAATGCCCATAAAGCTGCCTCTCATCTTGACTTGAGCTGCAGAATTAGGGACAGCCTTAAACTCTGTCTTGCTTCAGCACTCTCTAAACCTGTTTGAGGCCACACAAGCTCTGAGAAATCAATTATTTGATAGCCTATTCCTCTGTGGTCAATTGCTTGCAGCATAAAACTAACTTTTGGCAGAGCTGAGGATGAACAGATATAAAGACAACCAGCCCAAACGCGTTCCTTTTGGACAAAGAATGGAATATGGGAACTACCCTGAAATAACCAAGGGACCCAAGATGATCTATCTATGCTTTACAATAAAAAAATAAAAAAATTGGTCTTCTTCCCAAAACTTCCTTATGTTTTTCCCCTCCTACAAAAGGCAACACTGCTGTCATACTCTGGTTTTTCTGGAGACCTTACTTTGAAGCAAAAAGCTAATAATGACCTAGCTGACAACCACGGAGTTGTAGCTGTTGTTTGCACAATTGTTAATGGAAATGCTCACTGACCTATTGCCTGTATTCATATTTCCAGAAAATTGTACCTGAGTAAACCTGTTTCCATAACATCTTGTCTGTTTCTTCTTTCCAGCTACATTCATTTCTTGCACTTGTTTTTATTGTGTTTTTAGAATCTTACTTCCAAGGAGAAAGGTATATGGCTCCTTACACTAGTCAGCTTCTAGTAGTGAGAACACTGCCTGGGAAAAAGGGTGCCCAGGCCACTAGTCCAGCAAAAGCCACTAATTGTGGTAGGGACTTTCTGAGAACTGATGGGTCATCTCCTGCTGTATGTTATGGTCTATGGTGCATCTCTTTTCTTTTCATATGAGGAGAAAAAGGATAGAATTTGTGGTTTTCAGATCCATGGAAATAAAATTTTCTGATTTGTATGTATAATTATTTTAAGCTTTGAAAGAGAACTGGAAATAAATTACCTGCCAAGCGTTTTCACCTCAGTTCATTTCAAAGCCAACTTCTTCTGTGGCTTGGTAATGGTTAGAAGAAAACGAATTTGGCCTCCTGCTAATAATCACGTTTCTCCCCTGTATTACTTAACATTGTGGTAGGACTGAAAATTAATCTTCTTCCAGTTTTAAACCACCTTGACAATAAATATGTAGCTGACTTTTGAGTCAGCTGTGCCTTAGGAAAGCAAGTGCGAGGTGGTGTCAGGCTGCTTATTCAGATGACTCCTTGCTAGCACGAAGAGTGTGCTGAGCTGATCTGACATTGCTCATCCCGGTCTGTGTCAGTTGCTAGCGTACATCAAGATCCACAAGACCTTGAGCAGAAACAGAGTGGGCAGCAGCCAGCACATCCTCTGCTCTGAAAAGTCCCAGAGTTTCATTGTGTGTGTTTCTACGCTTTGTGTACTGGGCATTGATGGCAAGTAGGACTTTGGGTATGTTAAGGGAGTTGTGTTAAACTCCAGGCAATGGAACACAACACCCTTTCATAAAACACATTTTAGTAAAGCTTGGAGAGCAATCTTCCTGTTTTACTGAGTGCTGCAAGTCTTACTGTTCAGATGGTCAATTTTTTGTGCTTGATATTACCCTAAGTGGTAATATAATCCTTACCTGTAGCTTAAAAAAAGAAGCTACGGAGATGCAGCAGAAGGAGCAGGAGAATGATATGAAGGAAATGTAATTTCATACCCATCATTTTTCATCATTGAATTATGCTGGCTGAAAAGCTTCTATCTATCCCCATCAGAATCTCATTACAGGTCAACTTGCAAAGTAAAGAAATATTTAGTAAAAGTGACAGAATTTCTCAGCTGGCAGATGGCCCAATTCCACAATTATTCACCTTAGGTAGTAGTCATGTTAATAATACCAAAGAGCTTGTTAGTGCTTTAGCAGCAAAAGTGATTAATTTGCATAAATATGTGCTGAAGAAATGGTTCTTTGTAATTTGGAAGGAAAGAACGTACCATTTTCTTGTCTCGGTTAATCTAAATTAAATACACATGGTGAATGTAAGAATGGCCATACTGAGATGGCCTTGAGGTCATTCTGAGTCTATTTTCTGGCCTCTAAGAGGAACCAAAAGCAGATACCTAAGAAATAGTACAAGAACAGGGCAAGCACATAGTGATACTTCACCAGATTGATCTATCCTGCTGTGATTTGTAGCTTAGAGAGGCTGATGTGATACCTTTTCTATTCAGTAGCTCTCAATGGATTTTCCTTCCATGAATTTGCCTTGTTGCATTTTGACCCTGTGTACCTATTACAAGCTAATAATCAGAATTTCTTAATCTGTGTTCAATCCAGATGAAACCTGCTTTATAATCAGTGAAATGAGTCTGCCTGAACATAAATGTTGACTATTTTTTTAACAACCAAACTGTACCCTACTAGAAAGATTCATGGAGCAGATCCAGGGAGGTTGGTGAACCCTGATACTGTCTGCCTCTGAATTGTTCTCCAGCAGTGGGGAGACAGTGCTATGCAAGCATAACTATTGAACAATTTTTAAATTTTTAAATTAAATTTTTAAATTTTTAATTTTTAAAACCTTACACTCTTGTGTGTAATTGAATGCTAGCAAAGCATAGAAATAAGCAGGAGGCAGGGGACACCATATTTGGAAGACATGGAACATTTCAATCTATAATGCTCTTTATTCTGAGGAAACTTTGGTATAATATTTTAGAAACTAGAGGAAGTAATCTTGAATTAATTGTTTCTAAAGAAAAACATGCTTCCAAGGAAAACAGAGGAAAAAGAATTCTCAGGGAAAGTTTTTTAAGCATCTAAGATCCCATTTCAAGGATTTTGGCTAATAGTATTTTTTAATGAGTCCTTTTTACAGACTAAATTTTGTGTTATGTGTGCTCATGTGTACACACTCAATTTTTGATAGCTGCCTACAGAAGTTTCTGCCTTTGTAGAATCTTGCCGATTCCCTCAGGTCCAGTTTCTTGTCTGAGGAGAGTGATGCTTCCCCAGAGCTCTGCTGTCGGTCGACAAAGCTGGTTGCTTCCCCAGAGCTCTCCAGCTTCCCCATAGGATTAAAGCCACTTGTCTTTAGGGTTTTGTCTGACTGAAGACATTGAAGGCTTTCATGTCTACAGCCTGTGAAAGTTCACTTTTATTGTAAGGATTACCGTTTGCCTTACTTAGCTTAATACTTTAGACACAGACCGCTTTTCCTCACTACTTTAATTTTGGCTGTAGATGAATTGCCTCGTCCTAGAAAGAAATAAAGATGAAACAGTAATAATCCTTCTGTCACAAAAGAATATAGCCTCTGAGGTTTATTCTTAGAGAATGAATAGCCTATTTTTTAGAAGAAAACAAATAGTCAGCCCAGTCTATTAGCTTCACTTGAATCTTTAACATTCCATGGTATTTCTATAAAAGGCAGCGATGCTAACTCTTCTGATTTTTCAGTTCTTAGTGTGCTAAAATATTTTTGGGGGGATGGTTCTTTCTGGTTCTGGGGGTACTGGTTATTTGAGTCTACTGTTTGACAGATGCTGTTCCTACAACCAATTGAGAATACTTTGCAGAAAATATTTTTTTGTTTAATATCCTAATTGTGAATTATAAAGAAATTCAAGATGCCTTGGTTGTTTCACTTTGTTAAAATTAAAACTGTGCTTTTCTACCTTTTCTGGGGTCTTGTGAAATGTGCCTAGTTGCTAATAGAACGGCTCCACTTCTCCAAAAAGCTTTCCATCCCTGGAAAGCCAGCATAATGGGGAATGCTCTCCTTCATAGTGCCTGCTGTTTGAGCTCTGCACCCTAGCTGAGCTCATATCCTCCCTGTCATAATCTCCAGCCTCATGGGTAGGCCAGGGATATCATTTGCATGATTCAAAGCATTAAGCAAGGAATATTCCCCTTTCTATCTTTAATGATCACATTACTATAAGACAGATGAGATAGTTAAATTATCTTCATTTTTCAAGGTATGGCTCCTTCATCTGTTTTTATCATCTTCCTTGACAGTGACAAACACCTCTCAATCAGGAAACGTAGTGATTACATAGTCTCTTTTTTAATTTTGTAGTTTCAGACAATGATAGCCCACTGTAAATAGAGGGTTTGTAAAGAGGCAAGGGTGGCAATGTCTAGAAAACAGAGGTGTCTGAACCCAAGAAGGACCAGCCCAAATAAGAGATCCTGTAGGGCTGCTATTGCTTAAGAATACTGTGCAAGAGAAGCAAAAATTTAGACAGGTGCATGGGCAGACCTGGTAACTTGTATGTCGCTGGCTCCAATGATCAACCTGCTTCTCAGTGGATCCTGTGAATCCATGTAACATCTCCCAGGAGAGAGAATTTTACAAGGAGAAAAGCCCCACACACTGCAGGGCCCTACCAAATTTGTTCTCAAGAAGCCTTGCTTCATAATCACAATCTGCAACTCTTGCAATGAATTCAAATACTGTACTGATGAAAAGATGAACAGCAAAGTTCATCTCCCTTTCTTCTTTGTATGTATCTGTTTGGGACATAGAATTTCAGGCATCTAAGCATGTTCATTGTTGACCTCAATTTCAAATAAGTAAATCTCTGCTGATACTATCCTGTCTGAGCCATTGGCTGCAAAAATGATGCATTTTTCTTTTTTTCTTGAGGTTATTTATCATCATAAGGGGAAATGCAGTATTTTTTCCCCAGTTCCAACTTCATATGCACACACAAGTCCTTTTTCAGCTCCATTTGAAATCAATGTGAAGAAATTGATTTCAAAGCCCAGTGAATTCAAAAGTTACTCCATTGACTTTTAATGTGCTTTCAGGTGTGTTCTGTAATAGTGGTATGATCACACCTGAAACAGGAAAAATTCAGTTTTAAAATATGCAATATGATGATTAAATTCTTATTAGAATAAGAACGATCCTGCAAGGTGGACTCTTGGGGTAGTGTTTGCCACAATTTTAAGTGTAGACAGTCACCACTGAGGAAATAGTCTTTTTCCATCAATTCAATGAACGTAGAATCTGAATCCCCAAGGGCTGTGGTAGGCCTGCTATAAATTTAAAAAGCTGAAGAAAGTATTCCTGAACTTCAAAAATGAAGGCAGTACTCTGGATTCTTCCAGCTGTTTTTAACTCACTTTAAGTCAAATTACGTAGCCTGTTGCTCCAGTACCTTTGAAGTGCCTGGGGATGCCTGTATGTGAAAGCAAGTATTGAAATTTTAAAAAAGTAAAGAAAAAGAAGATTGGGCTGTTTTTTGTTATCAAAGTGGGCTGTGCTGAATCCCATCTGTATTTGAGACAAAACATAAGAAAACATTCACTCTAAGCTATTTGGAGTCTCTCTTCAGATGAAAATTGAAATGTTAAAGCAATTTTTTGTGCTTACATATTTAAGACCTTGAGCTGTTTGCAGAGACAGCATTATAGCACAGCTTTTAGGGAAACGGACTTCACAATGACACAGATGCTTGTGTTATTCCCTGTACTCAGTGTTTAGTGGTAACCCCTTTGATTTTTTTCTTTCCTGCACCAGGGTGTACATAACTGTATCTGCAGGTTTATTCCAAAGCAACCATTAAATTAGTACAGTAGGCAGTTGCTCCTTCAAACACTAAAGAGATGCTCCCTAGTGAACAGGGCAAATGTCACCTGTATTGGATCAGGCTATAGGTTATTGTTCCTTCTGCAATTAAATACAGACAGCCTTCAAATTCAAGCTTATAATAGCTGATGTGGAAATGGTTGTGAACACGAAGTGCTTGAGTAACAGTACAAATAAATATAAGTGCCTGTTACCGGGTTCAACTTTGAAGACTTCCATTGGTTTCCTTTATCTCAGTCCCCCAGGTCTCTGAACAAGAGACCAGAAACTTGACTCCAAGAATACTTTCTATCTTCCATGTTACTGATTAGTTTTAAAATAAAGCAACTAGTTCTTCAGACAAATAAATGAGATATTTTGTGTTGATTTAACTGGAGAAAGAGTAACAAAAACTAGTAAGGTTTTCTATAAGCAAAAATGATGGGCTAGTTCTTCTATACGCAATCAACTTTAGTTTCCTTACGAGTCATGGAATCAGAATTTGACTTGATGCACATAAGCCACTATCGTTTCTCCAAATCCTGCAGGAGAAAATGAACTTTGCAATGCCTCCTGCGCTGTTCTTTAGCATACATAATTAAATTTTGCTCTATTTTACCTCTAATGCCTACTAATATAGAAGATTGCAAGCATCCAACACACTGGAATAGAAAATGAAAATGAGTACTAAAATGAGCCTGAATAAACAGAAAGCAGGTTGGTTAAAAAATTTATACCTCCAGGCAGTGTTTGTATAATGAAATATGGACTGCTTTTATTGTATTTTTAGCATTGCTTCTGTAAGTTTTCCATCAGCAGACTTAATAAATATGAGATATATGAGGGAATACCAAAATTTTTCCTGTTAAAATTAAATTTCAATTTCTAAAAACTGTTAGCCAGTGGCACTCACAAAAGAAAGACTGTAAGTGTTTTATTCCACCTGCCTCAGGAGGACAAAGCTTCCACTTGTTTTGTTGAAAAGGTTTGAATTCTAGGAAGTTTCTTAATAAGTGTGAACTGGAAACTGGAACTAGGTAGATGATAACTGTACACTTTCTGTTCTTTCTTAAACTAAGTCTGTCCAAAGGCAGGAAATTAGGAAGGAACAATATACTATTTTAAACAAGTTCTAGCTGGAATTTTATTATGCTCAGATCTTCAGCTGATTTGTCATTCATCTCCTGAAGAATTAAAAAAAGTAAAGAATCTCTAAAGTGTATAATATTTTCCAGTCAACAGTCCTTGAATGTTTCTAGGGATGGGGCCTCCACTGCCTCTCTGGGCAACCTGTTCCAGTGCTTCATCACCCTCATTGTAAAAAATTTCTTCCTTATGTCCAGTCTAGATCTCCCCTCCTTTAGTTTAAAACCATTACCCCTTGTCCTGTCACCACAGGCCTTGCTAAAAAGATTGTCCCCATCTTTCCTATAGGCCCCCTTTAAGTACTGAAAGGCCGCAATAAGGTCTCCCCGCAGCCTTTTCTTCTCCAGGCTGAACAACCCCAACTGTCTCAGCCTGTCCTTGTAGGAGAGGTGCTCCAGCCCTCGGATCATTTTTGTGGCCCTCTTCTGGACCCGCTCCAACAGCTCCATGTCCTTCTTGTGCTGAGGGCTCCAGAGCTGGACGCAGTACTCCAGGTGGGGTCTTACCAGAGCCGAGTAGAGGCGCAGAATCACCTCCCTCAACCTGCTGGGCACGCTGCTTTTGATGCAGCCCGGGATACGGTTGGCCTTCTGGGCTGCAAGTGCACATTGTTGGCTCATGTCCAGCTTTTCACCCATCAGTACCCCAAGTCCTTCTCTGCAGGGCTGCTCTCAATCCCTTCATCCCCCAGCCTGTGTTGATATCGGGGATTGCCTTAGAGTTCAAGGTCAATATTGTCGAAAATTCAGCATAAACACAAACTCAAGCACTTCTAACGTGGGGCTTCTAGCAGAGAAGTATATAAAACTAACAATGCCTGAATTCGTGTTTAAATAAATTATATTGTTCACATTCAAATGAAGAGGTCTTTATGTGGAGTAAGGGTTTGCTTTTATTGGTTAAGAGGCAGAAAGTCCTCAAATGCAAAAGAAATAGGGGCAAGGAGTAGAGTCTGGAATGAGAGCACAAAGAAATCCTCAGGGCTTAGCCTTGGAGAGGTTTTGCATCACCACCCACTGGAAGCTGATTTTCTAGTTGGCATATACCCTCTCAGAGCTGTGCTGGGTAAGAACAGGTTAATGCCCAGCTGCAGGCCTGCTGACAGGAAAGGAAGAAGCTTGTTCTTGTAAACGCAGCATTTCCATAATGCCACATGGGTCAGTGAGTGTCCAATATGTAAGGGGAAGCTGCAAAATGCAGCCTTGAGGCAGCAATGCTTTAGTTACTCCACTAATGCGGTGAATTTAAAAAAAAAAAAAAACCTTACCAATGATTAGTACTCAGCTTTTTATAGTTGTTGCAGATGCTGTGCTATTTATTTATTTTTGCAATTAATAAGCTTGAATCAATTCTTTAAGCATCTTTCTGTTATGATTTACAGGTGATATTGAGCCATCAAACCTATCAAAAGCATTAATCTTTAATACGAGGGCAATTCAGTTATCTTGCCAGAAAGTTTTAATTAGAAGGAAATTCTTCATCTCTATGATGCTTAGCTGTATTAATCTTTCTGCATCAGTGTATCAAGTTTTGGCTGCAGGAACAATGTTTCAAGTTAATTAATTCTTAAGGAAAAAAAGTTGCTCCGAAGATTGAGCTTAGCTCTCGTTTGCTAGACAGCTACTCAGTGCCTCTTCTGCCCTTGAGTAGAAACTTACTTTTATGAATTGTACCAATTTGAAAAGTTGAACAAGGTTTTCTGAAAGCATGTGCTTATAACCTCAGAGTGTGCAAGTGGCTCTGCGTGTGCTGGTAGGACAGGGAAGGGGCCCTAACACTTCCAGGTGAGCTCTGTAACACTCCTTAATTGGCCTTCTCACAGCAACAGGACTGTAATCGTTACTGAGATCAGGAACTAGGGCCTGTAGAAGGCTAATGAATGTAGAAGACTTTCTGCAGAAGTCACTACAACAACTGTAATAGTCAGAAATGGTAGTGCAATTAAATCTTTTGTTGTCACATGATACATTATCAAGATGAGAATTTTTCTCTTTCATTCCAGGAAAACATTTCAGATGTTATTATTGTCAATATATTAGTGGTAAACCTTGATTAAGATGACTTGCACAACAGAAAAGCATATTTCAAAGTTTCTAATTTATCCTAAATTACATTATATAGAAGCTACTATTTTTCTTTAGTAAACCAATTGCATAAACCAAGAGAGAACACTTGCATTAAAGGAAAAAACAAAAACTAATTCCAGGTATTTAAAAAAGTTCACAAGAAAAAAATCCCCAATCTAAGAATGATCTAATCCTGGCTATATATTTATCTGTTTCCCACAATAGTGGTTATTCATTGTAATTGCTGAGTTTACAGGAAATTGTTAGTGTATTCCTATCTAATATTAAATAACAGATACATATTTCTTTCTAAATGTTTATACACAACTCTTTCAAGTGGCAAATTTAATTTAAATGTTTTATCTTGCCTCTTTCTGACCACCTTCCAACAGTTAGGGCATGAAAATAATACAAGAATTCACTGCAAATACATTTTTGTTAAACACCATTTAAATGCTTGATATGTAATCAGGAGTTTTGTGGCTAAAAAAAAAAAAAAGGCTTCCATTCTCTGAAGTCTGAAGTTTTCCTCTTCTTGAAGAACCGCTGTCCTGAGAAACAGATATCCCAAGATATTTCTCTTCTAAAATTTGCCATATAAATATTCTTACTTCCTTATGTATTGTAAATCTGCTCTTAGCAGTCATCTGCTTGTACTTTACATTTTTCTGAACACACTGGTAAATTGTACCTGTATTAAAAAGTCCGTCTGCTGTTAAGTTTTTGGTTTGATTTCCTTCCCAGATGATTGGAAATATGCCTCATATCTGTATCTCATCCTTTGTCCAAGCCCTTCCTAACTTGATTTGCCAGAATTGAAAGATGGAGGTACATGCCTTTTTCTAAATTGTGTAGTTCTTTGGAGAAGCTGAATGTTTTAGGAGTAAAGTTTCTGCTTTTCTCTTGTATCTTTGACTTCGAGTAATTTCTTGGCTATAGTCTCTCATGCAGCATATGCTTATGCAAGCAAACACAGCGGTTGTGAAACATCGAGACAATCCTGCACCAGCAGAAATTATTTCACTGTATCAAACATAGTTGACTCTGCCAACAAAAAAGCCTGATGTGAGTTTTCAAGCAATTTGCTTGACAAGTGTCATTCGTACCCCCAAGGTATATTCAACTAAGTATAGTTTGTTCTGTTAGGAATACATGTACAATACCTTTTGCTTAGATAGTGTATGCTGGAGTACTTGTGCTTGGGAGGGAATCTTTCCTTTAGATATGAATGTGTACCTTTCTGAACACTGAGTTACAGCTGAATAAAAATGTTTGACAGGCAAGTATCCTCCAGGAACCATTATGCATTAGGTAAAATATGAGTTGTATCTAAATGTTCTCCATATGTTTTAGGATCTGTTTGGAAACCTTTATACTTCAGTTAATGTTTGCTGCTCAGCTAGCTGTTGCATTTCAGATTACTGTTTATCTGAGCAGTAAAAATGTCACTGAAAAGTGACAATGGGGCCAAGACTGATTTATCTATATTGTGCTATATGTCATTATGTCATTACTTCTGACATCAAACTTTTCAACAGCTACCATATTTGTTTGTTGTCCTTGAAGGATTAGTACTTGTTTCAGGCAATCCCATTCAGCATCTGTTTCCAGAAATAGTGTGATTTCAGATTTGTGTCTCAATAGTGCATTCTTTAAAAGCTTGTTTAAGCTGCTGACTGTATGTGGTGTATCTTCAACAAAAGGACTACCACATTTTAAGGTCTAGTGTTTTGAACATATACATCTTGCAAAAGTAGTCTTCATGCCCTGGCTGCATCAAATGCCAAGATCTAACCAGGCTTCTTAATAATGAGTTGGGTATATTGCTGCTGATTTGAGAATTCAACTGTCAGAATAATACTCAAGTGTTGATTAAAGGCATTAGGAAGTGAAGTTCAGATTCCAGGAAATCTGTGCTGGTGTTGTTTCTGCAGTTAAATGTATTCATCTAAACTTAGCTCAGCTCCACTTGAAGCTAGATTTTTCTCTCCAATTTCATACAACTAATATTATGCTATGCCATAAACATGGTGTATGAGGCTGTGTTCTACATATCAATTTTTTTCCAACGTTTCCTTTAAATCCAGTGGAATAGTGCTACTAATGTGCTTTTTTCTGGGGAAAAGAAATAATTGTAATATGAAGAAAGATATAAGTGTTTCAACTAGGATTGACCTCTGGAGTTAGTCAGTTCAGATGGTTTCTTAGGCCGTATGGGAAGCTTGTAATAAGGACAAACAACACAGATGTACCAGAACAATGCACTTCGTGGCTAGTGAGGAGCTGACATGGTCTTATACTGAACACTAGACTCCAGTTTGAACATGTCACTTAAGAGACCTCTAAAACGGTGCAACAAAGCTAAAGGAAACAGCACTTCACAGGGTGCATAGAAATCTCTGTTCAGCAAGAATTATTGTATTTGATTGATTTGTGCTTGTGAGACAAACCATGTCTAATGCAGATGAATAGACAGAAGAAAAACAGTGGAATAATCTAAAGTTTTCTTTGAACTATTTCATTTTTCCAATGCTGAAAACTGAGCATCCAGGTTTCTCTCCTCTATCTGCTCACTGATTTTCACATAATTGCTAGTAAATTCATATTTTTGAGATTTCTACTGCCCGATCAGTTTTTGTTGAAATTGGCCTTTTTTTTTTAAATTGCAGGACCAGCTAGATGGCATGATCACAAACATTTCCTTAAGAAACCCTGTAAATAAGGCTTTTATAGATTTCTTTTTTTTTTTTTAAATAAACTTATAGATCCCCTTATTTTGAATTTCAGAAGTCTTGAGCAATAAACTTGTATGGCATTTTAGTCATTTAAATGGTGCTTAGGCTGCTAGTTGTTCTATAAAGGTTGTAAAGCTTGTAGTGAAGTTCAGAAGAGGTGCAGAACTTCTCTTCCATAGATCATAGACTTGAAGTCAGAGGACTGGTACAGACAGAAGTACGC